>JACM01040869.1:0-27736 GCA_000787095.1 Periophthalmodon schlosseri | reverse complement strand
TGTCATCAACACCGAAAATTCCATCCATTGGACATTTTTTCTGACAGATTGAACATTGATTCAACAAAATACATGTGTTGTAATTTATTTTTAACCATCTAATAATAATCATTGTGTAATTTAGACATGTTTTGGTTGCTTGGTAACAGTTATATTACGGACTTACCTTTACATAGGTCATAACTGCTTCTGCTGCTCATGTCCAACCAGGAAGTAAAATGATAGAAAAAAATAAATAAATGAAACTGCGCAAGCTTTTTTGTAAAATCCTAAATATATTGATGTTAATTATGTTTTAGTAAAATGTATTTAGCGCTTTAAAATATGGACAGTCTAGAATGTTGTGATATCAAAACCATTCACCATTTTTTGTATTGTTAAATGTAAATTGTATGGAAATGCTCTTGCTATTGCTACTGGTATAACACTTTGTTTTCCATTGCTGCTATACACAAGCACACAAGTCACACTTTGCTATAGCCAAGAGCATGGTAGAAAATGACAAAGCTACAGCGCAACACAGGAGGGCTACATTTCATGCCTCTATAAGAGCAGGAGTTGTGTATCACATTTTATGAATCATCCGTGTGTTTGGCCACTTGTGAGCACTGCTCTTTCCTCTGTAATAAGTCTGTTGACAAATGGTCCGTGCTCAACTGCTGCGCTAACAGAGAGGTTAGGGCAAACGGAATTAGTTTCCCTTCTCATTTGTCTCTAAAGAGCAGTATTTTGATTATGTATGTAATAATAATCACTATATCAATTTGTTAAAGCTAACTGGAAGCACTGCTCTATCTGTTTAAAAGTTTAACTTTTAATCTGAGCTTCATTTTAACACAATCTTTGGGTTAGTGGGCAAACCCTCTAACCACTGAACCACTGAGCTCTACATTATCTACAAATTCTTAAACGCAAAACTGTTTTACCAAATTATACTTGGTAATTTAAAACCATTAATATTCTTTTTCTGCCAGTTGTGTTTAGAAATGACCAAAGTGACATAAAATCAATCAGTTTAAACTACTGCAAGCTTTTTATATTCATAACTAATAAAGTAGTGACCCAAATACACATTGCAGGAATCATGATTGTTTCAGTATTATGACAAACTGACACATATTGACTAGTGACATGTTAAACTGTGACATACATCATACCATTTATACGTCAATAGATAACACAGAAGACTCTTATCCCAGTGTAGTGTCTCTTGCAGGTAGCTCAGATGCTATCGCTGTGTGTGTGTGTGTGTGTGTGTGTGTGTGTGTGTGTGTGTGTGTGTGTGTGTGTGTGTGTGTGTGTGTGTGTGCGCGAAGGTACAGATCAGATTTCTCATTGACAAGGTTCAAAGAGTGATGGAGTGTCATGTGGGAGAATCCATGCAATCTGTTGACAAGCGATCCATTTCTCCCCATTTTTATTCAGTGCAAGACAGATGCCTGCTCAAATCTGGGTCAGCAGTATTGTAGGTCAGGCACAAAGCAGGCCATTTTTATTTTTAAAGGGCCTATATTCTGCTAATTTCACATAATAATTGTTGTTGCATAATTTTGTTTATGCCATTAAGAAAAAATGTGTTTGAGTAATTCTGTACATTCAGTCTGTCTATTTCTCAAGAGTCTAAAATGCTCTGTTCTACCTGCTGATGTTATGAACTGATTAATTTAAGGTTCAAATCTATTTACTACATGAGCAGCTATTGTTTGTAGCTGTATTTAAATTGCACCACTCTAAGGTGTACTTTATTGTCCTCCGGATTTGTCCTCTGCATTCAACCCATTCTTCAAAGCTCCTGGGGTAACTTGTCAGGAGCTACGGGTACCTGAGGGTTCATCTCCAGATTTTGAGCCAATCTTGGTCAAGACTACCTTAGCTGGAGGATTTTACCCATTGTGTGTGCTTTGGGTTGTTGGGGGAAATCAGAGTGGCTGCAGGAAACCTACCCGGACATAGGGAGAACATGCAAACTCCGCAGAGAAAGGCTCAGGCCTGGCTGTGAGTGATGAAAAAATAAGGATTGTTGCCATAGAAATTAACAATTCAAAACAAAATCGTCTACTTTCTGAATTGACAAAAGTCCTCAAAATGGCTCTCATGACAAGAAAAGATCGAATGGCTGAAACCCAAATAAAAGTGTGTACAGTGACTCGGGTTGAATTACCCATTTTCTATACAGTAATTTTTACATTTGCACTTTGCAGGCTCTCAACTTAACTTTTTAAGAAAACAGCTTTGAACTTCAGTTGCCTTGAAGTTGTCACAAAACGTCAACATGCACCATAGAAAAGTTTCAGTGATTTGGACTTTAGCCAGTATCCTTTGGGTGGCCAAAAATCCCAATAACCCTCCCATAATGGACCACACCACCTTAATACCCCTTCACTGTATAAATGTGATCATATCGGATAACCCAATTTTCCCCGTCTTGAAAATCCGTTTTGCTGTCTCACAAATAAAATGAGATGGGAGAATTCTGCCGCAGAGACTTTCCCGTAGCAGAATGAAGGTGCTAGCTTGTGTATGTTTGTGTGTTTGTTAGTTGTCATGGCAATGCCCGGTGTTACAGCGTGTTTTGGCAAAGGCCTGTAGTGTTCTCTTCGCTGGCAGACCGTCTCACTCCTGAAACAGATGGCTGAGAACACTGACTGACTCATTTTTAAAAATTTATTTTTAAAATTTTCCATGACTGTTCTATTTCTGTCTGCTTCACCTGCTGAAGGATTTGTGTGACTTTTGAAGGCAGCATAGTATCAATTTTGCTCTTCTTGTTTGTGATTCTGGTGAGTCGACAAGTGTTTCTATATTACAAAATCATTGTGAAATTAACATCTGGAATGTTCTGCAGTATAGCATTAAAGTCTTCAATTTTGCATTTTTATTATGTGTTTTTATTGCTCAGAAATTGCTTGGAAAAACCTGCTTTCTTACTCTGAGCGGCCCTGCCTCTCCTCAGATGAGGACCACTAATTTAACTTGGAGATAGATAAGTTTAATGCCATACTGTGGAACATTCCACTCAAATCAATAAGATCACCTTTAAGTTTAAGTATATAAGCTTAATGATGTGCATTATTCAAATCTTGCTTATTTGTATCCTGATTAATGTGCAAAGAAATAGTTAAAGTGGCAGTATGTAACTTTCTATTGGTGGAAATTCTGCATGATTCCATAGAAATAGAAAGTTAAAACCATACTGACGTACATTCTCCATGGAGATAGATAAGTTTTATGCCTTACTGTGGAAGATTATAGCCAAAGGAACAACATTTCCATGGAAACAAGCAGGAGGAGGCCAACACTCTAACCCAATAATAAGAGTCACGTCTGTGGAGATGCAAGCCCGCTCACAGTAAGGACGCAGGTTTTTTAAACATTTTGTCAGTGTAGTAAAATAATCCATAATGAAATAACATGCTTTTATTTTAGTTTATTTTTTGGCAAAAACGTTACATACTATGGCTTTAATGAATATACAAATGAGTTTGAGTCAGAAAGAAAGCATCAACTAATCAACTAATATTTGTGATAATTTGCTAATTGCTCTGTTAAACATAAGCATAATATATTATGGTAAAATACTATAAATAAATAAATATATTCTTAATTTTTAAAAGCATTTTATTTATTTATTTATTTTTAGAAGCTAATTCTAAGCCTAAAAAGTAAATACATATAACAAAGTTCAAGAAATGTTACCCATTCATGTTCTTCATGTTATTTTGAAAAAAAAAACAAAAAACAAAAAAAAACACCTTTTTTATCATTCACATTTGCAAACATTTTTAGCAGTTTGTTTACATCAGCCTCCCGCCTCTAATCCCGTGCCCTTTGACCTCTGCGCGCTGTGCTAGCCCGTCTGCCCTGTCTCTGCCCTCATTAAACATATCCTCCCCTCCTGCAATCAGATTATAACCGCTAGTAGCTAACCCGGCGCTAACCGCATGACATAACTGCTAGCCAACTCTCTCCAGATGTCAAACGCACTTACATCCTGACGCAATTCCGATGCGCTAGCTAGTTGCTGTTTGATTGGCTCTGTCTGTCAGGATCCACATTGTCTAGGCGTCTGCGCTTTGGTCTCCCTGCTAGCCCCCGCACCTGTCCGTTTCCTCTATCCATTAGCGCGTGAGTCCGTGTTTCAGCTGTCAATCAGTGCTAACAGTTTTTTTTTCACCCAGGAAGCCGACATGAGATTTTTCTGCCCTGTATCTATCTCTATCTATCTGGCTTACCTCCATCTTGTCCAGACATGTGTCCATATAAATCAGAAGTGTTGTCATTGATACCACAAGGCGATAGAAAAGGTGTGGAAAAACAGACGCTGACAAAGTGTTATGTAACCGTTAGCTTGAACATAGCTTTATTGTGAGATAGTGACTGGGGACATCATTCGTAAGAGGTTATCATGAAGTCATAATTTCAGATGGAGGGTGAGGAACTTTATAACCCTATGGGAGATTCACTGTTTTTGAAAGAAATACCCCAGACTTATGATCTACAAGTTTTGAACCGTATCAATATTTGTTTAGGGACTGGGTCGGACTTCCCATATTAGACATATAGCTTGAAGTCCTTTTTGCTATTACTACTATTACTTCTACAACCCTGATTCATTGTTATGATGGTCGAAGTGTCTTCCCCAAGGACAATATGACAGTATGCAGCGATTGAAGCTAGTACCACTCCACTTGAGCCTCTTATTCAACCAGTATACTTCTAATTCCAACCCCTTCTCCAACTACTGTTACCACAAAATCTTCCAAGCTCAGATGTTTTTTGACAGTTGTAAAATCTGTCACTTTAGTTGGAGCAGTTAAAGGTCCTATGTTACACAAAATTGGCTTTGTGAGCTTTAAACCATGTTATAATGTTGTTACCTCATCAGAAACATACCCAAAGTTGTGTTTTGTTTCATTCACACATGTTTGAGTAATGCTGGTTTATTAGTCTGTCTACATCTCCAAAGCCAAAAGGCTCTTTGTTTCATTCACACATGTTTGAGTAATGCTGGTTTATTAGTCTGTCTACATCTCCAAAGCTCAAAAGGCTCTGTTCCACCTTGTGATGTCATGAAGCGGTAGTTTTCAACTTAACAGCTCCTTTTACCTTTAGTTCAGTAGAGATTGACAGTTCCAGGTCTGAAATCATCCAAATTATTCTATTGAAGGTGTATGGATTAAAAAAACACAGTGGAACAGTTCCTGTATTACCACATGACATCACAAGGTGGAACAGAGAAGAACTCAGCCTATATGCAGGGTTTGTGCGTTAAACATGTGAACATAACATAACTCCAGGTATGTTTTTGATGAGGAACAATATTATAACGTCGATCAGAAAATACCGTAATATGGGCCCTTTAAAGAGGCACTACGTAACATTTCTTCTGGAGAATCCACCACCTGATTGTCCCAATTGGGATGTTATACTTTACATAGAGTGCTCTGCAGTATTAAACTTATCTATCTCCATGGAGACAACAAGGGACACCAACAGGTCAAGTACCGCGACTGCCACTCTAAGAATACTTGATTTAAGGGATTTTTCAACAATATAAACATCTATTACTGAATGAATGCACGAATGGGCAACAGTAGCTCAGTTGGTAGAGCGTTTGTCCACTGATCCGAAGGATGACATAAACATGTTTGTGAGAGCGGTGCAATTCCAGCTCTCACAGATGAATGTTGTTGTTGTGTCATTGGGCAAGACACTTAACCTATCTCGCCCCAGTGTCTGCGTACACTGGTGTAGAGTGTGTGTCAAGACACTTAACCTATCTCGCCCCAGTGTCTGCGTACACTGGTGTATGAGTGTGTGTGTGTGAATGGGTGAGTGGTTCCTTGATGTAAAGCGCTTTGAGTGCCTTAAAGGTGGAAAAGTGCTATATAAAAATGTGACCATTTATTAAGAGCTATAGGTTTAATGCCATACAGTGGAATATTCTAGACAAAACAATCCAGCAGTTAGAAAAAGTTGCATAATGCACCTTTAATATATACCATTGCTATGCTTTTCCATAGTAGAAAGCGAACAACCAGGGAGGTCCATCCATGTGCTTCTTAAATTATAGCAGATTAAAATGCATCCATAATAAATTGCATCATATTACAGTCACATACCATGTCTTGATTAAAAATTAGCCATGTGCGATGTTTCCCATACGGCCCACATAGTACATCTGTGTAATATAATGTAATGCACAATTTATCAAAACTCTCTCTATACCATTTCATTAGCATATCTTCACGGCAGGGCTGTCCGATGTCTGCAAACTGCTTAAAGCTGTTCCATCGCTTTGACTGAAAATAAAAGACGTTTTGAAGCCTTCTGCTTGTATCTGTCATGTCTGTCAAGAACCGTTTTTCACAGCTTGTTAAAAAGATCTCATTCTGTGCTTTTAATGAGTGAAAACCAGATGCGTGATGGGTAAATTCGTTCACGTTTCCCATATTGGACGGCTTCAGTAAACATGTGTTGACTGTCATGGACACTTATGGCGCGTGAAGCTAGATTAGATGTAGACAGATTAGATGCAGACAGTTTAAAACCACAGCAGCTGGATCTTTCATTTGTCCTTATGGTGTGGATCTGGACTACTCTCCTGGTGACCATTTTGTTTTTTTACATGTACAGTGAAGCATGTATAAGCTTTGAGTTGAGCCAGAGGATCATCATCAATTACAAGGACTTGATTTGTGCACACATAACTCTCCCTCTCTCTGTATATCTCTGTGTGTCTCTCTCTTCAACTTTCTACCCATGGTTAATAAACTAATCATAGATCCAACTCGTGTTCATTGGGGGAGTAGTAGGAACAGTGATTTAAATTTGATTTCAAGTTGTATTACCGTTGAAGAGGCAAAAGCTCCACTCCACACGGTTGGAGGTGATAAGCTCCTCCTGAAGCCACAGCTGCCCTGGGGTAGACTGACGGTACCCAGGCTGTCAATCTCCACGGTGGGTCAAGTGTTTTGTCCAACAATGAAACAATAAAATTAACTGGTCAGAGAATGGAACTGACGACCTTTGGGTTGGTGGGAAAAAAACGCCAACCACTGCCACACTCACACTGTGCACACTGTGACTAGATCCTAACTGCAATCAGCGGGAACTTTTTTGTGTCCTTGAGCAAGACACTTCACCCAGTGATCTGAGAGGCTGTTGATACAAATTGGCGACTGATGCACTGACCTCTGGGTGTGTGAATAATCATTAGACTAACTCTGATTTCAATTATGGTTAAAGCAGACCTATTGTGCTTGTGTCTGCTATATCGTTATAATCTATGACACCCGTGGATCATTATGTTATAATTTGCACATTTTAAATCGCAAATATTCATCTAAAATGACTTAATAAAAGAAACAAGTCTGCTGACTAAACATCATAACAACAAAGAGTCGAGTAGCTATTGGCCCCTATCGGCTGCAGATCACAATAGCAAGTAGCAGATTTTTTTTCCATTTGTACCAAAATGACTACGTGACTCTGTCGATTCCTACGCGTATCACCAACTAAGATAATAAAATTGGAGAATGAAGTACAGAGCAGTGGGAGTTTGCCGGTGGCGGTGAAAACGGGCTCGATCAGCAGTGTGGTGCGATTAAAGATTGCTCAAACATGCACGAATCACTCCAAAAACAACTTCAAGAGGGTAAATGAGAAGGTGAAACAACTCTTTAACATGGTTAAAAGCTCTGAAAAGTCGATTTTGCATAATAGGTCTGCTTTAAGAAAATCGGAATTATTAGCTTTTTCATAATCAAGCAGTCCTTTGATGTTGTACTTTTATTGCTTTAGTCATTCATCTCACTCCACTGATATTTGTACCCAGACTGCATTTAATCACATTTCTGAACACTGCTCCTCTCTCCTCCCTGTTTTCCCTCTGCGATGTTGCTAGCAGCAGTTCTTGTGTTGTCCTCTTTGGAAAATGATCAAAAGTCCTCAGCGTCATGATTGGCTCGCGTGGCCTTTCTCTAATCGCTAATTTTATTACTCCTCGCCGGGCCTTGTGGGAAAACTCGTCACTTGCCTCTCCATTGAAGTCTGTGTATTTCTTCTGCGTATTCCCGGTCTCTCAGCTATGTTTTGTCACTTTATTAGCCAATGCACTGGTTCAAATGAGAAGTTGCTTATGTTGCGCAACCGTTCACTCCAAGACTAAACACTTTACATTCCCCATGGCGCGTAATAATGCTTTAAAGATATTAGCGCGCAGGCTAGCAGGCTTCTGTGCTTTGGGCTCTCCAATCAACACGGCGAATCAATGCAGCACCAATAGAAAGCGTATTCACATTTCATGCATCCACAGTTTGTGTGGGAAGTAATCACATTTTTGAGTTACACAAAGATGTTGTGGAATGTAGAAGTAGGTTATGATGTATGATCTGGGTGGTAATTCAGTTTATGCAAATGTGATGTTACAGCAATATCTTATTTTAACAACACAACAAATAATTTAAAAAAAAATGTGTGAGGACGGTTCTGTTACTAAAATAAGTTTGGAACTGAGCTTGGAAAAAAGTTGTTTTGTTTTAGATGAATATTGTGATTTAAAATGTGCAAATTATAACATAATGATCAGCGGTTGTCATAGATTATAACTACAGAGCAGCCACAAACACAATATGTCTTCTTTAGCATTACTCAAACATGCATGAATCACTCTTAAACAACTTGAGAAATCAATATAACATGTTTAAAATAAAATTTCCAGAAGTCAGTTTTGCATAACATATTTGCAGTTTTCTAATTGGGAGCATTCAAATTGCATTTTCAATTTGATTGCAATTAATCTTGCAGCAGTATTGTTTTGTTTAAGATATTGATTCAGGTATGGTTCATATCACTGAGAGAAATACAAGTACTCTATGAGTTGTCTTTCTCTTCTCTCTGAAATGAAAACCACCTCTCCTCTCCCACAGTTTAAGACCGAAAGGATGCGTCCTTGGTTTACTGCTGGATCAATGACTCAGCTCATGCAGGTTCAGATAATCACTTTGCAGCACAGTTGTTTTCACACGCAGGTATTGTATGGAGCCTAGGCCGGACACTCTGCTCTCCTCCGGACATGCAAGACTATTATGGGATGTATGCATATTCTATATAAGGCAAGTGGAAGATAAAGAGGATAGAATGACATATGAATACACGCTGATGTGTTTAAAGGGATTACCGGATTTTCACATGTCTTAAAAACATGAAAAACTTCATTTTAAACAGTCTGCAGTGGTCCAAAGTTATTCTTCACTTACCTTATGTATTCCGATCATCCTAATTATTCACCATGATGAGTTTATAAGCACTTTCCACAACTTTCAGATGCCAGAGTGATTTTCACAATAATGCTAACAACAACTAGCATGCTAACTGCGCACTTCCTGGTTCTCAAACAATAAGAGGTGCTTTTACAGTGTTGGGGAAATACAGATTTTTCTCAAATACATGGACAAACATTGAATCCAGCCACTTTAAGTTGAATATGTGGCTACCAAATCATAACTACAACGTGAGTATTACACAGAATTAAAGGGAAAGTACCTACTTAAGAACCATGAGTAAAAACATGTCTCAGATTGAACTGTTAGCCCCGCCCACTTAGTCACTTCTGGGATAGTCACACACAGCTGTTTCCATATGGTTCTCATCCAACAACATCTCTTTTGAATAACATTACCTGTCCAATGCAGTTGCCTCCTTATGATTCTCAACCAACAAAACAGCTTTTAAAATGTAATACCATTTGGACAATACCATTTAAGTTATTTTTTTCAATACTGGAACTACATGTACCATGATCCTTTGCTCTGTTTCAAGCCACCTAATACATCTTTATCTTTCGTAATTGTGAAAAAGTAAGTCCACTGCTAACACTATTACCTCAACCTCCACTAAAATATTATTGATACTTTGCAGTGACATCATGCTGGGGAATTCTGCATGCATGTCTATGGTGGAATGTACAGCAGTTACCGTGGTGACACAATGCACACATTAGCAAACACCGCCAAAAAGTTTGAAGACTGTCTGAAAACGCAAGAAAAAATACAAAGGCTAGGCTAAAATCCTAGGCTGTTTGGGTTTGATTTTCAACAAAAAAGGTGAAAGAGACTAATTGAAAAACTGTTGGCTAACGCTAGCTAACTTGTGATTGTAATGTTATTTGAGAGAGATTTGCTTAACTGTACAAATCCGCTCACCTTTGTAGTTCCAGCTAAGACAGTTCTTTCCGGTCAGATTGCGTTAAAACAAACTTCAGACTAAGGTCCAACTGGAGTAACAGAGCTTCAGACAGAGCAGTGCCTTCAGTTAGCTTCCCCCACCACGGAATGTTGATGACATCGGCTGCAAATAATAAATAATAAAACATTTAACTGTATCCTCTAATTAATTAAATGCCTGATGAAGTACTTAGACTTACTTTGTTACCAATTCAAGCGTGTGCACTTTAACGAGGTGCCTCCTAAAAGCGTGGGTGCTCCGTGACGAGGCTTGCGTGCTGAATTCTCCCATCTTGTTTTGCTGCCGCACTTGGCTTCACACGCAGATAGTTTTAGCATCGCCTGAATGTGTTCTAGAAGTATATAGAAGTTTCAGCATAAAATGAAACACTCCCCTCAGACTTTAGTCTTGCAGCTAGTTCTTAATTACAGTAGATACTGGTAGATTTCGACACCTAAAGGGAAAAATAGGCAAAAAGATATTCTTGGATGCCTGCAGAAAGACGTGGAACGGAGCAGCATTTTTAAAATTTTAATACATATTGAATTTTTTTTGTTTTTTGAGTGAGCAAAAGTGGAATCTTGAGAATTGATTACATGTTGGTATGACTTTATAATAACTATGCTTTTTTTATCCTTTGCTGCATCTGATTTTTATTGTCTCAGAAACGTGAAAACTAGTTTATTTTGTAACATTTTGCAGTGGTCCAAAGTTATTCCGAGTATCGTAATTATTCACCGTGAGGAGTTTTTAAGTGCTTTTGAAAACTTTTAGAGACCAGAGCGTAATGCTAACAACAACTAGCATGCTAACGTTCACTTCCTGATTAGCTTTACAATACAATATATCTGTACTGGGGCAAGATAACTCTGTAAAGGTAACTTTTTCTGGTGGAGGGCTTGTTCATGGAGATGTTGTTGCATTGCCTGGAATGTTTGACAGTACGGTATTAAACGTATCTATTTCCATGGAGACAAGCAAATGGCAACCCCAGGCCAGGTTATACGTCATATCTGTGGAGAGGCAAGACCCACTAGAAAAGTTACATGACGCAACAACAATTAACAGCTTCTAAAAATACAAATGATGCTTAGGTTTATCAGCTCTTATTCATTATCACCTCATTCATAAAAATGATCAGTTCATTCATAAAAAAATCATAAAACAAAGATGGTCTAAGTGATGATACAAAAGTGTTGCAGAGTTAGTGTGAGTGGTTTGAATCTAAATAATTGACAAACCTTTTCTTTTATCTAGGTGAAGTGGAGTAATGGCGCTGGTCTTAAGGGAGAGAGGTGCCAGACGCTCTTTCTCTCCCCTCTGTAGCTGTTCCTCTTTCTCCCTTTTTCTTCTTTCTCCCTCCCTCTCCTCATTGTCTTCCACTTTCCTCTCTCACGCCATCCCTCTGTCTCATCTACTTCTTTTTCTGCCTCTCTATTTGCCATCTGTCCCTCTGTCGTTACTATCTCTTCTCTCTACCCCCTTCTATTATCTTTCTCCCTCTGTCCCCTCTGTCTCCTCTTCCCCTCTCTGCTACCTTTTTCTCTTCTTCTTTTCTCTCTGCTGTTACCTTCCTTTCTCTCTTTCTTTATATTTCTGTTTCTGTCTCTCAGTCTCTCTCTCACTGTTATCTACATTGTCTTCCCCCTCTCCCTCGTGCCCCTTTGTCTCTATCTGTCTGTCTTTTCTACCTGTCTTACTCCTGTCAGTCACTTCTTCCTCTCCCTTTGTTAACACCGCTTTTCTTCCTCTTTATTTTCTCTCTCTCTCTCTCTCCTCCTTTCTTCCTCTCTCTTCCTCAATCCTTGCTCTCTCCATTTTCTTTCTTCTCTCTCTCCCTTCTTTCCCCCTTTCTTCCTCTCTCTTCCTCCATCCCTGCTCTCTTCATTTTCTTTCTTTTCGATAAGATCTGAGCTGTAGAGGGTTGAATAAGTCACTTCTGTGGCCATTTATTAGTTCATTCTGCTATTAATTTGTTGCAGCTCAGGCCACTTAATGACACTGCCTTATTAAAACTGCTTTACTGGGATTAACTTACATTATTATTCTTTCTCTCCCTCTCTCCTACTTTCTCCTTGGCAACTCTCTCTCTCCCCCCTCCTCCTCTCTCTCCCTCCCCCTCTCTCTCTACCTCTCTCTCCCCCTCTTCCTCTTCCTCTCCTCTCCTTTCTCTCTGGCATTTCTCTCTCTCTCTTCTCCTCCCTCTCTTCCTCCCCTTCTTTCTCTCCCTCTCTCCTACTTTTTTACTGGCAATTCTTTCTCTCCTTCCTCCTCTTTCTCACCCTTTCTCTCCCTCTCTCCTACTTTCTACCTGGCTTTCTTCTCTCTCTTCCTGTCTGCCCCCCTCTCTCACCCCTTTCTCTTCCTCTGTCTCCCCTCTCCTTCTCTCTCCCCCTCCTCCTCTCCTCTCTCTCTTCATCTCTCTCCCCCTCCTCCTCTTCTCTCTCTCTTCATCTCTCTCCCCCTCCTCCTCTTGCTCTCCTCTCTCTCTCCCCCTCCTCCTCTCGCTCTCCTCTCTCTCTCCCCCTCCTCCTCTCTCTCTCTCTTATCTGTCTTCTCTCTTCATCTCTCTCCCCCTCCTCCTCTTGCTCTCCTCTCTCTCTCCCCCTCCTCCTCTCGCTCTCCTCTCTCTCTCCCCCTCCTCCTCTCTCTCTCTCTTCATCTGTCTCCCCCTGTCCCTCTCCTCTGTGTTTCATTATCGTGTTTCTCTCTGACAGCTCGTGGTCCCTGGTGCTGGGGTGACAGTTCATGTGGTGAGTACAAAGGCCACCCTGCAGCACCCAACCTCCACAACACTTCACTGGATACGACTGCTGCTACGGACACCAGGCGGAGAGGGATAATGGCCGACAGTAGCTCAGTTGGTGTTTGTCAGTGTTTGTCCACTGATCCGAAGGTTGGCGGTTCGAATCCCGCTCTCGACATAATCATCATTGGTTGAGCGGTCTGATCCACTGACCCGCAGGTTGGCGGTGCGATTCCAGCTCCCACACGTGAATGCTGTTGTTGTTGTTGTGTCCTAGAGCAATTGCAAAAGAAAAATAAAATCTGTCAACTGGACAAAACGTTGTAGGAGTGAAGACGTTTCGCTGCTCATCTTCAGTTCTGTTCAGATTAATGGTGGACACTGCCTTATATCTACCTGAAGGGAGGAGCTCACTACACTGAAACTCAAATCCTGTTGTCTACAGATTCTGTTTGTAGTCTAGGTCTATTGTGCTACCCTAAGTGTGCACTGTGCCTGAGTCCTACTTAGCATAGTCATTCAAGCCACTAATGAGTGATTTCACACCTATTAGCATCCTGGCTAGCCCCATTGTTTTCTTTGTTTCCTTTGTTTGCTTTGGGTCTGAGGATGGAGTTATAGATAGAGGATAGATGATGTCTGAGGCCCCCATGTTCAAGGAAGGATTGTCTTTCCTAACAAAAATTGCTTCTTTAACTCCCCTCTCGAACCATTTCTTTTTTTCTTTTGCGATGGATCAGACGTGGACGACTGAGGGATTACACAGATGTCCTTGGGCGAGACACTTAACCCCCCTCGCCCCCAGTGTCTGCGTACACTCGTGTGTGAATGTGTGTGTGAATGGGTGAGTGGTTCCTTTATTTAAAGCTCTTTGAGGGCCTTGAAGGTGGCAAAGCGCTATATACAATCAATACATTTTGTGCTATATTAAAGGTGTACTATGTAACTTTTCTGGTATTAAACTTATCTGTCTATATGGAGACAAACATGCTAAAAGGCCACGTGACAGGTTAGATCTGTGGAGAAGGCGACCCCACTCACTGTAAGAATGTATTATATGAATAATTTTCAAGGATAAAAAAAAAAAAAAAAAGGTCCATAAAATAACCAAATATATACAAGATAGATACATTTAATGCCATACTGAGGAATATTCCGGGAAAAGCAATAACATTCTCCATGAAGACAAGCATATGATGGAGCCTTCAACAGAAAAGTTACAAAGTGTTCCTTTAAGTGCACAATACTCGTTTGTCTGTGTTTGAGTATTAATATTGCCAGATATCAACTGGGTTAGTGAATGAATATTCCTTTTACAAAACTAGTCACAAATCAAAGGTCCACTTTAATGGACGTTGTACAAGTATTCACAATGGTTTATTTTGCTGTCACTATAACGATAGTAACAAATAGCATGCTAACAGCACTAACAATACAACGTTTTACAATTAGATCCAGACAGCAGAAGTCTTATTTTGACCCTAGGAGCTACATGTACAATAGGCCTACATCTGTGCTGGGGCCAAACAAATTTTACTTTATTGCATGAAAAAAATATTCTAATTTTGTCCAAAAGCATAGAGCCAAAATTGGATCCATCTAAAACACTGCCTTCAAAAAAAAACATCTTCTAACCTTTTTGCCTTGAGTCATATCTGATTTGTAGCATCAATTCCATCCGTCCTTATAGAACTTTAGTCCTGTTAAACCCACAAATCAAATGTTAGCGACAGACTTCCCTTGCTAAAAACCTTTTGAGCTGTGATTTAAGTGCGATCAGCTAGTTGTGATTTGAACCTGAAAATGTCTTATTCATAATGCAACATCCCTCCAGGTCCGGAACGACTAGCACGTTTATCCCATTCCCCAAACAACAAAGCAATTCAAACAGACTGCAAACAACACCGACAGACATCACAGCACAACAAGCTGGGAGGATGTACCAGATTTTTCTCACGTAATAAACCAGAATTTGTTTTGTCCCACTACAGATATATTGTAAAAGCAGCACTTAGGGTCAAAATGAGACCGCTGTGTGCTGTCTGTATCTAATTATAAAGTATTTTTTATCATCCACAAACCAGGAAGTAATGCTGAGTTGTTAGCATGCTAGTTTACTGCATGTTTTTCAGGCAGTAAAAGTCACGTAAAGCACCTTTGTGAAACTGAATGGCGTAAAACGGAATACTGACGTCAATTAGTGGCAAAAGTTGAAATTAATTAAAACATTATACAAACTTGTGAATAACGGATTTGTTTTTGAGTATCATATGCAAAGATGCAAAGAGTAATGATGTTAATCTTATACTGAAATTACACAGAAAGAATAACCCTGTCTCGCAATGGTTGTATTTACACTTCAAAACTGGGACTGAACCCGGGACTGAACCTGGACTTGACCAGGTCTAAACTAAGACTAGAACAGAACCCAACTCAGGACCAAATCAGGACAAGGGTGACGCTGTATCTTTGTTTTTTATATTGCATTTGTACAGCACTTTGGGCAGCGTGGTTGTTTTTAAATATGCTTTATAAATAAATTTGACTTGACTTGACTTTGGTCCGACATCGCAGTTAAATAGCAATATTTATAACGATATAATAGACCAAATCTTACGCTTAGTAACTTACTTCACAGAACAAGAACATTTTAACATCGCCCTTTCCTTTTGAATACTTGGCTTTCATGTCGGATGCTCTCTACTGGCAACAGTGGGTAGTGAGGTGACAAAATAGCAGCATGGCTATTGTTGAAATGAATATGAACAGATTCCTCTTAGTAACAGCAATGTTTTTAAGCAGTAAACAACTTTGAACCATGGTTGAAAGCCCATCTTGCTTGCCTCTTTTTAAACAAAACAAATACAAGAATATGCAAATGTTCACAGGCTGTACTGTACTGAGCTATTATTATCAAATGGCACATGACACTGCACTCGGTGAAGTAAACCCCGAGCAGAGCCAGTGCAGGACGAGAAATAATTAATGGAGGGGGGGGGGGTTTACATAGTTTTTAATAAAGTTGTCCTTCTCAGAGTAGTTTTCAGACAACATACTTTTACTCCTACTTGAGTAATATATTTGACTCTGTAACAGTACTCTTACTTGAGTACAAGTTTTGGTTACTCTTCCTACTGTGAGTAAGTCTACAAGTGACAAAATCTTTATGTTGATGATATTACGTTTCGAGCTCTATCTTTTGAAAATGACAGATTTTGTGCATAATTTCATGTTTTGTCCTTCCAGTTACATTAACTTCAACTTCTAGACAGTTACTCTAGTAACAGTTTCTCTTACTTGAGTCATAGTTTCCCCAAATACTTTTTTCTTTGACTACTACTTTGTACCTCTACTCGAGTAACATTATTTTGAAGTGCTGTAGTCTTACTTAAGTACAATTGTTTTACCCTACCCACCTCTGTTCATAAAATAAGGTAAATACGATAACCATAACTGAAACCACCAAAGTCTTATGTGATGTGAATTTACAAGAATATACTGTATCATATGTCTGTTAATTAGCCTCTGTGGGTTACAGTTGCACTGCTTGGCTCGGTTTGACATTTTCCTCTCTGCCACTGCGACCCCAAAATGGCCGCTGTTTCTTCTTCTTCTGCTGGGCCCGGTCGGAGGGTTGCACTGAGAGGCCACTTAATTAGACTGGTGCTGCTAAGAATAATGACAAACCTTTACAGGCAGATCACAGATGGCTGCGTGGGTATAGTTCATTGTACAGTAGCTTGCTGATTTGGGACTGGGTTTTAATTAGATTGGTTGTATTCATGTGTAATGCTATACTATGCACTTTTTTTTTAGCTTTTAACCACATTATAACATTGTCATTGTCAGCAGTTTAGTATTTTAGTATTTAGCTTCATCCACAGTTGTTTCATTGATCCTGATTGCTTGCTTGTTTCAAATTTCCCAGATTTGTTACGTCACAGGTCGAGGTCTGGAGGTCTCCTGTGCAATTTTAAGTCCATTAATAATCTCTAGACTTGTTCTGAGCATTTCTGTGATCAAATTGCATGCTTTTCAACTGCATGTTTATATCACCATGCAGCCACACAGCTTAAATAGCTAGACAGAGATGGACAGGTAATGTGCCTTCCCCCAGAAAGGTACATAGCGCACTTTTAAGGGTTGGATCCACAAACTTCATACAATTTTCAAACCATTTCAAAATGTGTAGGTGAAGTGTCTTGGCCAAGAACACTACAACGGGATGCTATAACTATTAAGCCACTGCTGTCCAATTTACTGTTTTAAAAATGTGAACAACAGAACTAGTTCAATTTAAACTGTTTGTAGTGGTCCAAAGTTATTCCTCACTTCCCTTATGCATCCATAATTATTTATTGTGATGAGTTCACATGGGCTTTCACGACTTTCAGAGGGCAGGGTTTTGTAGTCTGACCACAACTAGCATGTTAAATGAACCAGCATTAGTTCACAGCTAATAAAAATGCTTTACAATTAGATGCAGACACAACACAGAGGTCTTATACTGACTCTAAGGGCTGTTGTTTTACTGGGGTAAGACAAATTTTACTTTCTTACATAATAAAATTGGTACACATTTGTGAATTGTGTTAACAGTTTTGAATATAGTTTAGTCCTAATGTAGTCTGAACGAACCAACTAACCAACTGTAGATGTTGGTTCAGTCCTTGTCTAGAATTAGTTGCTGGTTAAGTCAACGCAACTTGTAAATTTGAATCTACAGGAAGTCAAAATAAGTAAGAATGCTAAACATTTCTTATGACCAAAATTATCTTATGTAACAGTTGAAAGTGGAAGACAGTATACACCTGTGTGTAAAAGTAAACACTGAAAATTCATATGTACAACTAGAGGTACAATTTGTATGTCTCCATCTCTGTCCATATTGACACACTTTGTATTGCTCATGTAAAAATCGGACACAAATAGGTGTTTTCACGAGATTCAATTAGTTATTTCCCCTCTTCATAAAGCCAACACCTCACACACAAAACCATGTTAATTACCTCCAATCAATCCTAAAGAGATTTTCCTTCCGTGGCGTCCCGCTGGCCTTGCACACGTGAGCCTATGCCAGCATCGATCCTCTCTGCTGCGGAGCCCATTCCACTGCATTATTGAGGAGCTGCGTGGAGCACAACAGGTGGGGGAGCGAGAAACGGGAGGAGAGCGAGGTGCCACTGGCGGCTGCTCGCGCCCCATCACAATCACACGCGCAACAAATAATCAGTTCATCCAGAGTCCTATTATTCATTCATGGTCACTGCGGTGCGCGGCACAGATGCAGCGGAGGGGAGGAGGGGACGGGATGGGGGGGAGACGTGCAGGGCTTTCAGACTAAACTTGTGCTGTTGCAATATTTATGTCAAGGATGTGGCAGTGAATTTGAGTCAAAGTATGATTATTTCTCAAATATTACTCAGGCATGTAGTGAAATAATAATAAAGCTCAAAAGTGATGTGTGATTTCTGTTTTGATGTAATCAGACAGACAAAAAAAATTCAAATAAAAAAAAGATGTGTTTCTTCTATGCCAGACTCGCAATATCATAAATAATAATGACGATCAGTGTTGGTCAGATTACAAAACTAATCTGATTACTGACTACTGATTACTCCTTCTAAATGTAATCTAATTACTACTCTGATTACTTTATTTAAAAAGTAATTTGATTACTGATTAGTTTCTTTGAAAAAAAAGAAAGTTACATTTCACAAACCAACTTATAAAAAGTATGAATTCTTCACACCAATTACACTTTCTGTTATAAAACTGAATTTTGCACAGAGGCGTGCAGTCCTCCATAAACCAATATTTGTGTTGTTTTGGTGCACAGCTGGTCTGCATCTGACACCAGAAGATGACATCCCATGGTACCTGTTTATCTTTTTTATTGTTTTCTAACACTGTTATGGATTACTCTCATTTCTGGCAGGAAAAAAGTAACTAAAATTAACTGTGATCTAATTACTCAACTTTCACTTGTAACTAGTTACATTACTGGGTCGGTCAGTCTAACAACAGATGGTAGCTTTAAAGTGAGTTTACTTGCATAGCTCAGGTAGTAATGAAATCATTTACTTTTCCTAGACATCAAATTTAGCTAAAATACACAAAGATTACTTCCAAAAACTACTTAACACTAAATCTTAGCGCAAACTTTTCAATTGTACATATATTGGATCCCTTTAATGCAAATCTCCCTCATTCCATTTCCAACTCTCCAAAGAAATCATCATTTGAAAGAAAGTTGAGTAAGAAAGTGTGTGCTCCAAGTGTGAGCTGATGGAGCCGAGGAGGAACAGAAGGAAAGATCCAGTCTTTGGGTTTGAAGAATGTGTCTCACTGTGAGCTGTTTATGTGGAAATAGCTGGATTATGAATTCACAATAGGATTTGTATCTTTTGCGTATGCTAATTTAGTCTCAGGGCAAAGTGTGCCTCGACTTGTGGACAAAACAAGCTAAAAATATAGTGGTTTGAAAAATAATGGAAGGGTTTTTTAAAGATAAATATTGTTTGGGAATGTTGAACCAACAGACTAGAGCAGGTTCACAATTTTGAATTTGATTAGTTTGACAGAAGTGGCCTATCCAAATACAGAGGTGGATAGAGTAGCCAAAAACTGTACTCAAGTAAGAGTAGCATTACTTCAAAATTATCTTCCTCAGGTAGAAGTACAAAGTAGTGGTCCAAGAAATTACTCAAGTAAGAGTGAAAAAGTATCAGGGATAATTACTACTCAAGTAAGAAGAGTAACTTTCATAACATAACATCTGATTTATATTCCAAAAAGGTTCATTTGATCTTCTTTTCAAACTCAAATTGGTTTAGTGTATCATAGGCACATTTCTGGATTTCTGTTGCCTCTTTTATCCAGCGATGGTGTTTATTGTCCTCTGTCCCAGTAACTTTGGCTCCACCCAAATCCATAAAGTGGTCCTCCCTTTTGCAGTGGTCTGAGATGGCAGACTTCAGTTGTTCTCCTTCTGTTATTTAGTGGCCGTGTGCATGTTCCTGATGTTTCTTTTTCACATTCTGATTTGTGTTGTTTCTTTCGAGTAGTGAATGCCCTCCCTGTCTCCCCAGCATATGTTTTATTGTATGACAAACATGGTTATTGTATCTGTCATTACATTTCTTATCCAGGTAAATTTTTCTTTGGGATGGACTAGATTTGGAGAGACTTATCCATGCATTTGTCTCCAGTGGGTTAGACTACTGTAACGACCTGCTCACTGGCCTCTCCAAACGAGCGTTAAGACAGCTGCAGTACATCCAGAACGCTGCAGCTCAGGTTTTGACTAGAACCAGGAAGTACTTCACACATAAGTCCTGTGCTCAGGTCTCTGCACTGGCTCCTGTGGCTCAGAGAATAGACTTTAAAGCAGCTCTGCTTGTTACAAGTCTCTCCATGGCCCAGCACCAAAGTACATCTCCCACATGTTAGTGCCATATGAACCATCTCACACTCTGAGGACTTCAGGGACCGGCCTCCTGCTGGTGCCCAGAGTCAGGACTAAACGGGGAATCAGCGTTTCAGTTTTATGCAGCTAAAACCTGGAACAGTCTTCCTGAAGATGTGAGACAGGCCTCTACTTTGACGATGTTTAAATCCAGGCTCAAAACGGTTCTGTTTAGCTGTGCACATGACTGAAAGGTTTTCATTCTGAACTCTTCTATTTTAAAGTAAATTTTATGATAAATATTTATGTTTTCATTTTAATGTTTCTTATTATGTAAAGCACTTTGAATTACTTTGTGTACAAAATGTGCTATACAAATAAACATGCCTTGCCCTGCTTTGCTTAATTGTCCAAGTTTTTTGTCTGGTTTTACTGGTGTGTTGATGTTGCGTTCTGTGCAAAGGCCAATGAGAAAAAACATGTTATGGGTTGGGATGGAGCCCATGTTATTGGGACAGAGAAACGCGCCTACACTAGACTGAGACGAGGGGGCGTTCTTGTCTTCCCACACTTTAGATATTGTTCTGAAGAAGTGGGACTGCAGATGGCGCTGTCGTCCTTCCTCCCCTGGCAGGAAGACCACACCAAAGACTGTGTAAATCAGCGGCAAGACACGTTACAGCAACATCACATGTCTCTGATGATGACTACAGACAGTAGTTCAAACATGTCGAGGTAAATAAACTGGTCTGTTAGATGAAAACAAAAGAATAGCATCTGATTTATAATTTGAGGTGAATGTAACTGGAAGCACAATACATAAGCACAAAATCTGGTATTTTCAAAGGATTGACACTAAAATGAGAACAGCTACACTATATCTGAAGGAGCGGTGCAAGAAACACCAATGTACAAGTCATTTTATATTGTCAGCATAAAGCTTTTTTCACTGTTACTTCAATAAAAAAACATTATTCAAGAAGGAGTAAAAGTTATGTAACTGTAAATGTAACTGAGAACTACCCACCTCTGTCTAAATAAAAATTTACATGTTAAACTATTTGACTGTTTTTGTTATTTTGTAAATAAATTTGAAGTTTTTGTGTATAGACAAATATGATTTTAAAGATTTTTTTTTCTTTTAACAGTGCACTTTTTAAGTTTTCTAATGTCGGGTAGATCTGCTTGTCTCCATGGAAATGTTATTGCTTTGTCTGGAATGTTTTACAGTATGGCATTAAACTTGTCTATCTCCATCAAGACAAGCGCCCACCAAGCCAAGTTACAGGTCAGATCTGTGGAGAGGCACGTCCGCTCACAACAATGCATGTTTTTCCAGGTATTTTTGAGCAATGTAATTAAATGCTAGATTTTGTTTCATGCCATACAGTGGAACAGTCAAAACATAACACAAGCAGCGGGTGGTGAAACGTTACGCAATGCACCTTTAAGTAGTTTTATATATACGTTTAACTTAATACATTTCAACTAAAAAAGAAAACTTCATTCTGTCAACTGGACAAAAAGTTTTTGAGTGAAGACGTTTGGCTGCTCATCCAAGCCTCTTCATCAGTTCTGGTCAGATTGATGGTGGACACTTCCTTATATCTATCTTTACAAACAAGTGTGTTAGTTTCAGTGTAGTTAGCTCCTCCCTTCAGATAGATATAAGACAGTGTCCACCAGTGATCTGACCACAACTGAAGGAGCGGCTTAGATGAGCAGCCAAACGTCTTCACTCAAATAAGTTTTTGTCCAGTTGACAGAATGATTTTTTCTATTATAATGGATCATACCAAAAGTGTAAAAAAGTCGACTTTGAAAAGATTTCTGTTCTTAAGGCACTAAACTTTATGCTAGCTTTTATATGTTGGGGCTAGGCCTACCGACTATTAATGCATTTTTACACTTTCATAACAAATTCTAACTTTGAAATTTGACCTTCAACTCAGTTCCAACTTATAGATCTACATGGACCTTCCAAAGTGCAGGGGCTGTCTGGATGGGTGCGTAGGTGTCAAGGCATTACCTAAACACTATTAACATTCTGTTCTTTATGCTCCTGTCAGAGACTTTCCAAACTAGTGTTGATGTTTGGTTTGCCCCCTGTTAACTGCTTTTTCACCAGTTTAATAGAATTCGGCTTAGACCAGAACACAACCCTGGCAATGTGTGGTGCTTTGACACTGCTGCAAAGCGGTTGCCACAAATGGGTTGCATAAACAGCCTACTTTTTTGGACATAAGTTGTACATAGTTTTCACGTCTATGTCCTGATTTGAAATTATTTAAGTCCTGATTTGGTCCTGTTCTGGTCCTAAGTGGTCGTGTTGTAGTGAGGGTTGTCAAAAGTATCAAAAATCAGATACTAGATACAGAACTAGATACTCATTTGAGCAGATATCGATACGTAAAAAAGTCATATTCACAGGACAGAAGAACCTTTCCTGAATAGTTTTAAACGATCTTGGAAGAACCTTTCCTGAATAGTTTTAGAACGATCTTGATCAGTACAAGTATAAGACACATAGACTAGTATATTCGCATGGACCACAATGGAACCTACCTGGACGACTGAGGGATCACGATTTAAAGTTGAAAATCACATTCTATTGTCTAAATAGTGTTTTTTAATTATCATCGTGGTATCAGAATCAGTATTGAGTATTGAGTGGTTTTTTTTTTTATTATCAAAATTTAGATAAAATTTATCGTATGTATCGTGACAACACTAGTTCTACTCCTTTTATTCCTAATTCTGTCTAGGTTTAGTTTCGGGTTCAGTCCTAGTTTAGTCCCAATTTCGTTGTGGAGCTTGCCTCTAAGCTCCAGACAAGAGAAGACTGAAAATGAAATTTACGAGTTTAGGTTATAGACTAGCATTTATTGTCCTCGTAGAAAAGTTTGACCCATCCGTCAATGCTGCTGGGCCAACCTGTTGCAGTGCAGCACCCACCAGATCTTGAGCTACTACCTTAGCTAGAGGATTTGACCTATTGTGCATGTTTTGGGTTTATGGGGGAAACCGGAGTGCCTGGAGGAAACCCACCTAGAACATGCAATCTCTACACAGAAATGCCTGGGCAGCTCGGGAGATGAACCTGCAGCTTTCTTGTTTGCGGTGCCGCCACTCTGCTACCTTGTCAGTGATACATCTTGGCAAATCTGAACTTTAGATCAGCTTGAAAACCACTGAATTACACCAACCACTGCGCGCTCAGTGGAAACTCATAGCGCTGTCCTTGGTGCTGAAAACTAATTGCTTCTTCACATCCACATACCAAAGAACCGCGGCGCGCACGGCACATCTGGCTCCGCAGTCCTCCCTCCTCTCTCCCCATCTCCATCCCTCTCTCCCTCTCTCCACCACCGCACCGCCGCCTACAAACTCCGGATAAATAATACAGAGCCAGAAATGACAAACAGCCCAGGCGATGAAAGATTTAACACACGGAGAACCTGAGAGCAAAATGGGCTTCTTCTTCAACTCAATGTGACGCTGGCGTGCTCTCCCGCCCTTCTGCGCTCGTAATGCGGTGGGCGTGGCGATATAAAAGCGGCTGCAGCCTCTCACAGTTCGTATACAGAGCTAGAAAACCGCGGAGTTAGTGTCGGGAAAGCGAAACAAACAACAGCGAACATGGGGAGTTTTACGCGCGGGATTTACTGGAGACTTTTCCTCGTAGTTTGCCTCTTTCTGGAAACTTCGTCGCAAAACTTCGGACAGACGCAGTTCATTTGCACGTCCGTACCCAAGGACATGGACATATGCTCCGCTACGTTACAGAATTCCGTGCCCGGGGACAATAACTTGAAGAGCAGCGTCATGCAGTTACGGGAGACGGTGCTGCAGCAAAAGGAAACGATCATGAACCAGAAGGAGACCATCCGGGAACTCACGTCGAAGTTGGCGCGGTGCGAGAGCCAGAGCGGAGAGCCCGGAGCGCGCAGGAAAGACGCGGGGACGAAGAACACCATGGGGGACGTGTCCAGGGGCCCCGCGGACACTTTGGCGCAGCTGTCCAATACTTTGCAGTCGCTAAAACAGAGGCTGGAGAACTTAGAGGTAGGCATCGAAATACGGGGACCGAAACTGATAGCTTACATTTGAAAACGGTGTAATACGACGCAATATTAAAAGTCTTTTAAGTTCTCTATCAAATTGTGGCGAGATACTGGGTGATCAAGATGTTATCGGGTCTTTTGAGCGGCTTTTCCCACATAGCCAACAAAATGGACACAAGAAGAAAGCATTAGCAGTACGCGTCCATGTTTCTGCAGTAAACATTTCTGGTAATGAAATTGTAGCCTACTCGTTGGTTCATACAGCATTTTACAAAGTGATTATTGAATTGTAACAACTGAAAATATTATCGACCGAGCGTTACGTTCAGGGTAACTGAAAATTATAGAAAAAGTGGGGTGCGTTGGTGGGACATACTTGAAAAATGTAAGATAATGGACAACTGCAATATCACCATATGTTTTTTATTAATCATAACGGACACATAGAGAGATTGGAATAGCAATGGTGCCAGATATTACAACTGTGAAACCCAAAAAGTCTTGATTCTTTGCGACAAAATAGATTATAATGTTTTTGAGTAAGCCTCACTTTTTATTATTCAAGAGACAGGGAAGGCAGTGCAGGACCACGAAAAGAGGGACAAGCGGTCACCGTATTCACAGATATAAAAGTTACGGATCTGGTTTAGACAGAAACACATTTCTCGCCATTTGAAGACTATTTTTAAATCTAAGTTGTGTTCTCGTCCCTGCAGCAGTACAGTCGCAGTAATAGCTCGGTACAAGCCAACAGCCTCAAAGACCTGCTCCAGAACCGCATAGACGAGTTGGAGAAGCAGGTTTTGTCGCGTGTCAACAGCATCGAGGAGAACCGCCACGGACTGCGCAACGAGACCGAACAACGCGGCCGCGTGGAGTCTACGCTCACGTCGCTCCACCAGCGCATTTCAGATCTGGAGAAAGGTAAGGCAATTCTGTTTTTTATAATAACACGTTCTTTTTAGTTTTAATGAGGTCTTCAGGTTGTGAGTAGAAGTTAATGGTCATTTATTGTAATTCCTATAAGAAGAAGATGTGGTAATTTGGGGCGTACATTGGATGTACTTTTTGAAATACTGACGCATTGTTCATCAGACTCATTATTATTTACGTTTCTACGGTCGTTGAAAGTAATTCATAGAGTTTTATAAGTGTTTCATGGCTGTAGTCGATTAAAGTTGTTCGACTAAAGGCTAGCCCCGTGCATCGATCAGTCATCTAAAAGGAGACGTGGTATTAGCAAAAGATCACAAAACTATTGTAACTACTGTGATCCGGCCATATTCGGCCCCAAGTACAATGACAGGACAATAAAAGGACTAGTAAATTGCATATTTGTATGAAAAAGGGTTTTGCTAAAATGTGGTGATTTGCTGTGTGGTATAGTGGCTGTAAAACAGTGTGACTAACAGTATTGGTTTTGAGCATTGAGGTTCTTAAAGTCCTGATTTTGACCTAGTTTAGCAACTAGGACTAAGAAGGGTCCAAACGTGTTTTCACCAAATCCACATCTTGTAACATATTCAAATCATTCAGATGGGAGCATTGTACATAGTTTTGACACAGCCACAATATATTTAACAAGGTTTGAAACATTCATTTTACATCTGTATGCAGTGTGATGCTACTGAGGTTATAGTGACAGAATTATTTAAATTTGCTGTTCAAATTAATGCCTGTGATTAATTGAGCCATTTCAACAGAATGCCTGAGGGCCCATATAAATTGGTCTGTGGGCTTTATTTGGCCCCCGGCCCGTAGTTTAGACACCCCTGTCTTAGTTTGACCTGGTTTATTTCTAGTGCTGTCCTGGTTTAAAATTGGTCTATTAGTCTTTATTTTCATGGTAAAAGGCGGCGATTTGCTGTGTGGTACTGGTGGCTGCAAGAGCATAGAGTGTAGAATGGCTGAAATATTGAGGTTTATAAAGTCCTGGTTTAAAACTGATTTTGTGCTGTTTAAATTCTTCCTTAGACCTCATTTATTCAGTGGTTTATTTCTGATTTAGACTTGGCTTTGACATTGTAAAGGATTTAGTCCAAGTTTGAGACCAGGTTTAGTCCCTGTTCTGGTACTGATTTGGATTTGACCTCTATGTTGCTAAGTTTGCTGTAGTCACATTTTATTTTGTATAAATGTCAACAACACAGTGTGACATTATGAAAAAATCCCCATTAGAGCTGTCCTAGGTGCTGAATATAACTGTTGCAGGAAATAATACTGGTCGGAGCTGACCTTGGTGCTGAAATCACTGCAAAGTAGAATGCTAGTTAAAGTTAAACTATGTAACTTTCCCGGTGGAGGTGGTGAAGTGTCTGCCACCTGCTTGTGTCCATAAAGATGTTATTGCTTTGCCTGGAATGTTCCACAGTATGACATTAAATAAGACGTGTTATGCTTTTGTCTGTTATTATCTATTATTTGACGGTAGTGAACAGTGGATTTTTTTTTTTTTGTGGTGGAAAATGGGACATTTTCAAGCAATGGCGTCTCTACTCAAGCGTGCATAAATCAATCGAACTTTGAGTGGGCAAATGAGAAGAGGAAACAATTAGAACGCGGTTAAAAGCAATCGTGTATTATATGTCTCCATTAAACGCTTCAGTCTTTAAAATGGAACCAAACACTAAATCCACTTTTTTCACTACTTAACTGTGTATATGGTGTTTTAATGGCACTGTCTACTGTTCCTAGTCATGTTTTGGCGACTTCAGTTCAAACTAGGTAAATTTGGAGCTTTCTGGTCAAAAAAGGTTTAAATCTAAGTGTGTCCTGCCTTCAGTGGCCTCTGAAAAGATTACAAACACCTGGCTGTAGGGGCGGAGTTTAAAGTGTGGATACCTGTTAGACCAATCACACTGTTCTTTATACCTTTAGACCCCGCCCTCCTCCCCAGTCACTCTTTTCTTTAGTCCTCCAGGTACCGCCCAGTTTATCAGCTCTATTTGAAACGTGGTTGTGGGTGGAGTTTAGGTGTTTAGTCTCACTTTAAAAACTTGGCCTCGTGGCATCACTTCTTCGGTCTCCATGGTGATAAATTTAATGCCGTGGAACATACAGTGGAACATTCCAGGCAAAGCAATAGCATCTCTGTGGAGACAAACAGGTGACAGACGCTCCACAAGAAAAGTTATACAGTGTGACTTTAAATTGACAAAAAAAAATGATTTATTTTATTTGGTGTATATTATTATTATGTTAGCTATGAGAAAAAAGTACCTTGTCGTAATTTTGAGCTTTGCTAGAGTGATGGGACAAAGACACATCCGTGGGTTTCAGAATGATGAGAAA
>KN483211.1:55983-71906 GCA_000787095.1 Periophthalmodon schlosseri | reverse complement strand
CTCTCTGCCCTCCCTCCCTCCCTCTGCCCCTCTGCTCCTGTCACCACTGGCCTTGCAGATGCTCAGGTGAACTGCTCACAGTGACAACTTCCTTGCAGCAAAACCTGAAAAATGGCTCCTTGCGCATTTCCTCTGCTGGCTGTGTTCCCCCTGGGGATGGCTGCTCTCTGTTTGCCAGCGGTGCATGTCTGTGTCTGTGTGTGTGTGTGTGTGCGTGCGTGTGTGTGTGTGTGCGTGTGTGTGTGCGTTCTGTTGTCCTTTGAATGTCTCTTGAGGCCACCACTTTTCCGCTGTAGTCTTTGAAGAGACAGCTGTCCTCCTGCTCCTAGCACAGTGCCAAAGTGAGTGTGATTGAGCCACTTCTGATGTGGACAAACAGTAGAAACCTTTTGCTTTTGTCATGTTGTGATAACTTTTGTCCTTTTTTCAGTATGTGCTCCGCAAAATCCTTTGACATTTTGATTTTGTGAGATCTTGTCCCAAAATATATATCGTGTCCTTTATGCAGCAAAATCAGTCGTATCAAAATGTACATGAAGTAAAGTACCCATGGTATAACACACATAGGGCCTCATTTATCAAGTGTTTGCTCATGTGCTAAACAGCTAAACACACTCAAAGTGGAGCAAAAACCCAACGCAATTTCTCACAGAGACGCTAAAGACGCTAAAGGGCGTTTTCGCCAACATGCGCAGCGGCGGAGGAAATGTGAATGAAGTTGTTTAGCGAGTGCTGCCAGATTTATCACAACTAAGAGAGTTAAAACTGTGTGATAAAATAGTACAAAAGAGACAGGTGTAACTTTTTACACAGGAGCTGCTGCACTTTGTGCATCTATAAGGTTTGATTGATTTGAAATGCTTTAAAATGACCCACAAGGGCAGATGAGATCAGAACATGTTGTTTTCAAAGCAGCAGTAATAAAATATAAACTCTTTACCCGCAACACTTAGGTCCTGTCTCCCATAAGGCCTCCACCAGAGGAACCGGAGCCTTCCACAGCAGATGTCCATCAAACTGGTCTTTCACACATCTGTCTCATGTCCTAAAGACTGTCCCATCTCCCAAAGACTGTCCCACGTCCTAAAGACTGTCCCATGTCCTAAAGACTGTCCCATGTCCTAAAGTCTGTCCCATCTCCTAAAGTCTGTCCAAGTCCTAAAGACTTGTCCCACTTCCTAAAGTCTGTCCCATGTCCTAAAGTCTGTCCCACGTCCTAAAGTCTGTCCCACGTCCTAAAGTCTGTCCCACGTCCTAAAGTCTGTCCCACGTCCTAAAGTCTGTCCCACGTCCTAAAGTCTGTCCCACGTCCTAAAGTCTGTCCCACGTCCTAAAGTCTGTCCCATCTCCTAAAGACTGTCCCACGTCCTAAAGTCTGTCCCATGTCCTAAAGTCTGTCCCACGTCCTAAAGTCTGTCCCATGTCCTGGTTGAGGCGATGTGCGTCCCTGTCCCTGCACCGCGCCGATGCCACAGGTTTGTTCTTTGTGTCATGCTGCGTTTAAGTCCAAAGCACAAAGGACAACACCGTTAAACTTGCTGTTTAAAGTTTTCACGACTCCCCGGCAGATGCTCCTTAATCCAAACAATATGTGAAAATGTTCAGAACCGGAAATAGAGACAAACGTGAATTTGCAACAGCACAACTCTTCAACATTGAACAGTCCATAGAAGCAGAGACACAAACTTTTGCACTCGCTGAATGTTTTTATTTACATTTCAGTTTTGCTGCAGACATAATACGCACTTTTTCCAGTGGTAAATCACTCACAGCTATGACTCTGTTTATACTGGCAGTTTAGCTCATGGATAACGGAGGCCCTTAAAGATGTACTATCTGTACTATATGTACCTTCTCTGATGGGGGTTTGAAACCTCCGAGGTGTTACTACTTTGCCTGGAATATTATACTTTTCAGCATGTCCATCTTGTATGTTTTAATTACAGTTGTTTAAAAAGTGAGTGGATTTGCCTGGATATCTTGTCTCTATGGAGAAGGATGAGTTTAATCCCAAGGCGAAAAAGTTACATAGTGCACATTAAATGACTTCATTAAGCTCCCTCACTATCTTTTGTAAGACCTCACAAATATTTGTATCAATTGATGAATCTTGAGATACGTAAACTTTTTTCTAAAGTGAAAGGCGTCCAATCAAATGCCCGTCTACTATTTATTTTTATTTTATTCTTCAACTTATTCATTTTCAGTAAGTAGAGCTCCACAGGGAGGCAATGGAGCAGAGCACTCCACCGAAATGAATCATGATTTTCCATTTGAGATTGCTTAATATGGTGAAAATGAAGTGTGTTTGACCTCAGTTAACAGTGGCTCTTTGCGTCATTCCTCCTCCAGCGATGTGACCAGGCAGCGTGTGCATGTAAAGTGGGTCAGGTTGTGAAGAGCTGCGATGTGAAGACGGGCCGCTCCTTGGAGGTGCATTCAGACACAAGGCCATCGCAAGTGGTACCTGTGTGTGAGAAGAAGCCATTTCAGTTAGAAGGACTGTGTGCTCTGAACTACAGGTGCCTCACAAGGACATAGCAGGGAGCCCATGGTTACTCTTCAGTGTGAGTCCATATGGGTGTTGCTTTAGTTTAGACTCAAAACGAAAAAGTGGGTTGCAGCAAAAGTTGAATTACCAGAGATCAGGCAGATGTATTTATTTATTTTCCAAATCTCATCACTGATATTGATATGAAAACACTATGGAATGGCCACACAGCAGATACTAAATTATGTAAAGCCTTTTTCAGTTCATCTGACACATTACATATCGAGGTCTCTTTCTCTTGTCCAGTGGTGGAAGGGAATGAAGTACAAGTAGTAAAGTACTGTAGTGGAATTTTTAGGTATCTGTGCTCTGTAAGTACATTTTACAGTGGATACTTTTTACTTTTACTTCACTACATTTGACAGCATGTATCTGTACTTTCTACTCCGCTACATTTTGAACAAGACTGAAAGATAAAAAGTACTTTTCATATGATTTGAGGGGTTATTTTGACCATGTTCACGGTAACATCCTGACTAAAGTTTTCGAACTCAAGCTTCGGCTTTGAGCAAACAAGAATAAATACACAAAATTCATGAGGAAAAGTCTGAAATTGATTCGTATTGTAACTATTGACCAAAATATGTGTCATTTTTTAATCAATATCACTACATATTTACACTTTAACAGATTAACAGCACTTGTGTGAAATACTTTTACTTTTTACTCTTACAGTACATTTTTAAACGTGTACTTAAATACTTTTACTTAAGTAGATTTTTTCAGGTGATACTTTTACTTAAGTAACTTTTTATACCTCTGTATCTGTTCTTTTACTCAAGTAACTGCTCTTGTCACAGAAGTTCGTCAGTTTTATATGGTCATTTTTGGATCTCTGGGAAAAAAAAACTGATTTTCAAGTTGTAACTGTGTTAGAAATGAATGGGGTTTGATGTGGTTTGCAAATGATGGTTCCTCTTAGACTTTTGGAACATTTTGTGATTGCAAACCATGTAGGGTCCCCATGACAGGCCATGATGTTAATTATTAGAGTGTAAAGGCCAGACTAATGGTGCTGTACACGTAGGTAGACAGGCAGGTCACAGACAACTGGATTTTGCCAGACAGGACCCAAACTTAAAACTAAATTGTTTCATTGATGCCAGAGAGATGAGCAGAGATAACGCGTTGATCGTGTTTGTGTAGAGCCACGGCGGTTTTGCCTCAGAAGTCCACCCAAGACCTTCACAGCTGCCAAAGCCCATATCAAAACAGAGATGAACGCCACAAAAATACTGCATTCTCGTTTTTCTACTCGCTTTATCTGATTCCGGGCGCAGTGAAGTGAAGAATGACTGTTACATTATATGACAGGTTGAGCACAGCGTCACATTAACATAGATTTGAACTATCGATAAACTCGTTTTTCCATTACGACTAATATGTTTGCTTCCCAGTTAGCGGGTCACCAAACGAGGTCAGGTGGCACTGCAGTATGACCCACTAAACAGTCCCTCTGACCAAACAAAATGGACTCCAGCAGGCCAACGATAACACCGCGCCTTTCTACCTAAAGGGCTCAAAAATAGTGAACTTCTGGCATCAGTTTTGAACAATGTGTGTACATGTATGCACTGGGGAGCAGAGTAATATTGTTTTGGAGCCCTCGCGGTTTGGACGGGGCTAACACCTGAATGAACCTGTCACCGTAGACACATTGCTTTTTCAGCTCCAGCGATTACACTGCGCCCGAATACTCTGCGGTTCTTTGTATGCATGTGTTCGAGTGGTGGGGGGATGCGTGTATGTGCCGGAGTGTGAGAGACAGGTACAGCGAGCGAGCGTGACAGAGGAGTGTGTATGTGTCCAAAGCGCTGTAGTTCACAGGGCTGCGCTTTTAGAAATATCATCCTCTGGGGTTCAACAACAGAGAAACGGAGTCAGAGGAAGGAGCAACTCTTTTGTGATGTCCTTCAGCCAGGCACTCGTGCTTTGGTCCTGTCAGGGATGGGACCAGCGAGGGAAACGGTCAGGTCGCCGCTCAGAAATGAAACATAACCTTTCATGATAGCTGTGAGTTGAGGTGGTCTTTTTGTGAGTTGACGTTACGAGGGGTTTCTTTGGTAGTTGCCGTTTTGATTACGCATTATTATTCTTTTGTGCACCGTAACGGATCACAAAAGAGAAATGCTTGCGATTAGGTGCATCATCAACTTTTCTGGTAGGCAACCCGCCACATGCTTGACTCTGTGTAGATCTTATTGCTTTGCCTTTAAGGTGAAACAGTGTGACATTAATCATATCTATTCCACATTTATTCAATTACACATTTATTTACTGTTCAAAAATACCTATTCGCCTTTTCACAGACCTGGTGGCCTCACCTGCTTATGTCCATGGAGATACGTTTAATGCCGAGCAGCGTAACATGCCAGGTGAAGCAATATACACAGAGACAAGCAGGCGGTGAACCCTCCACCAGAAAAAGTTCCATAGTGCAACTTTAAACCATGAACAGTGCAAGCTCCAGCATCAACACGAGCACTTATGCGTCTCATTTAGAGGGTTTTTTTTCACGTTAAGAAGGGCTACGACCCTCGCCAGCAACAAACCGGCAGGAAACTGTTCCAAATGGATTTCTTAAGTCCACACATGAAACTTAGGAGGAGAGTATTAATATTCCATCCATTTTCTTCCGCTTATCCGGAACTGGGTCGCGGGGGCAGCAGTCTAAGCAGGGACTCCAAGACTTCCCTCACCCCGGACACGTCCTCCAGCTCCTCCGGTGGGACCCCAAGGCGTTCCCAGGCCAGGCGAGAGACATAGTCCCTCGAGCGTGTCCAGGGTCTCCCCCGGGGCCTCCTCCCGGTGGGACATGCCCAGAACACCTCCCCGGGGAGGGGCCAGGGGGCATCCGAAACAGATGCCCGAGCCACCTCAGCTGGCTCTTCTCGACGTAGAGGAGTAGCGGCTCTACTCCGAGCTCCTCCCGTGTGACCGAGCTCCTCACCCAAAACTCATTTCGGCCGCTTGTCTTCGCGATCTTGTCCTTTCGGTCATTAGCCAAAGTTCATGACCATAGCTCCTCCTCATGAGAGTATTAATATTTAAATGAGTAAACTGTACACATTTTAAAAACATGTAAAAAACGCTCATATAATTTGCTGATTTTCCAAAATAAAGAGTGTTCTGAATACAAGGGAAAAAGTAGTTTATACAATATATACTTGATTTTATGTTTGGAAAGAAACAAGTTACCATGTTTGTTATAAAGTATAATGGCGTTTTATAGGTAACAGCAGTAGCAGTCAAATGTGTAGTAGACATAAACAGCCGGGGAGGAGGAGGAGGAGGAGGAGGGGCAGGGGTCAAATGAAGCTGACACCCATCACTTTTCTCTCTTTAATCTGTCTGTGTAACACAAGGTCCACCCATCTCCCCAGACTCCGATTCACTCAACTGGATAGAAGTGACCTTCTGTGATTGGCTGTGTCACGACCTTTGACCTCCTAAATCTCTGCGTCTCTGTACATGTGGTGAAAATGTTGCAATAAAACAAAATCATACCGTATATCTTTCCAAAGGAGGTTTCACTACAGCTGATATGTAGAATACAGATTAGTTTAAAGTGTAGGTTAGACGACTCATTTCACTAACACATAATTAACAAATATGTTTTTTAATTTTTTTTATTTTGGTGGTGTTTAATTGTACTTTCTGGTGCACGTGGGCAGAACATATGACATGCAGTATATATACGAGGTAATTCCATGAGTTATTTTGAAACCATACTATAAACAAGGAGCAAAGCTTGACTAATTTCTCCCATAGTTCTGCCTTAACACGTAAATTGTCTCTGGATTTCGGATGGAGCTCTCTGTGTTTGCGACACAGGTAGAGACATTCTGCTTTAAAACTCACTGCTACTTCCTGTATTTTTGTATTTTTTGTATCATTTTTTTTTCTCACAAACTGCCACTTAACTGATGGAAAACTACAATCAATATTGACCACAGGCATTATCCCACCCAACTAAGGAATAATTAGAAAAACGTGGAAACACTGCACTTTAAAGGTCCTTTATTACGCAAAATTGACTCTTGTGAGCTTTAAGTCATGTCAGAATACTGTTACTTCCTCAAAAACGTACCTGGAGTTGTGTTTTGTTTCATTCACACATGTTTCAGTTATCCTTTATTATCAGTCTGTCTGCATCTCCAAAGCTCAAAATGCTCTGTTTCACCTTGTGATGTCATGAAGCTGTAGTTTTCAAGTTAACAGCTACATTTTACCTTTAGCTCAGTAGAGATTGGCAATTCCAGGGCTGAGATCATTCAAATGATTCTAGTGAAGATGAAGATGTTAACCCTGTAGCATCGGATGCTATCGCCGCCGATAGAGTCGCAGTTGCGGACTTTCCATTACCGTAAGTCCGCAACCAGTTGTGCCGTCATGTAAATTCAAACGGCATCTCAAAGCAGAGGCGCAGGGCTCTTTAAATATGTTACTGTCATTACGGTAATGCGCTCACGTTGTCCCCCGAAGACGACCAATCAGAGCGCAGGTGTCGCCGGGATTCTCCCAGTCAGTGTGGAGGCGTCGCTCTGGGGACGCTCGCATTAGCGGTGGAAGTATCAGTTTATCGACATTTTGGACATGTTTTCAAAGGTACATTCATTTTTTATAATTTTTCTTCTACTTAAACTGGTGTTACGCACTTATTTGATGCATCAAAGGAAAAATAAGGATGGATATGTAAAATAGAGGTAGCTGTGTGGAAATAAAAGCAAAAGAACATGCGGATACCTCCTTTAACATGATTTTTATGGCTAAAAAAAGAAAAAAAAGCTATAATGGCCTATAATGTGCTCAGTCCTTAAAGGGTTAAACATGTGTGAATGAAACAAAACACAGCTCCAGGTCTCTTTGTGATGAGGAAACAGCATTATAACACAGATCAGGACATATCGCGGTACGGGCTCTTTAAATCTCATCGCTCACACTGTTTCGAAATGATCGTCACGTTTCGGACGGGCTCTGAAGCGTCCCCGGTGCGGGCGCCGTGCTTATCTGCGGAGGCCCACCCGGGAGAGCTGTTTTGTTGCACTCACAGCCAACTGTAAGTGGGTATATTTCAGCGCTATCTTGACCGTGGCAAATGCAGTGTCACTTTTCAGATAGAGTTGTTATTAGACTTACTGTGTAGCTTTTACTCTTGAGATGTCACGCTCGGCAACACACGCTTTTTCATAATAATGTTTGTTTTAGAGCAGCGCCAATAGCGGTTTCAGTGATACTGCTATCACTTTGCTTTAGTTTCAATTTTTCTGCACTTTTACATTGCATTGCATTTGATATTTCCTGAACCTTCACATGCTAAATGAGTGGGTTATTTTTTTTAGCAAGTGTGTTCTTGTCTAATACCCGTGAACCAGTGCGATTTGATTAAAGAAAACGGAGAAAAATATGGTTGTCTAAATGTATGCTACATTATATAGCTTTATTTTATTTATTTTTATCACAATTTAAAAAAAAAAAAACATACAAATGCTTATTCTTAAACATTTAAACAGTTGCAGACACCACTTCATTCTTCATACATTATATATTGTTAAACTTAAAAACTAAAGTAGAAAGAAATTATTGACAAAATCTAAAACTAAATTGCATTTTCAGTTAAATAAAAATGGGTTGTCAAAATTAACATTTGGGGCGGCAGTAGCTCAGTTGGTGCAGTGTTTCTCCACTGGTCCGAAGGTTGGCGGTTCCAATCCCACCCACTGGAAACACAAATAAAACAAACATTAGAACCCAATTAACCCAAATAAAGAAGCAAAATGTTGGCCAAATTCTCTCAGCTCAACATTATGTATGAGATCAATTACGATTTAAACAGTACCACTAAACCTGTTTGCGTGAGTTGCTTGTCATAAAATAGTAACTTGTATTTAAATAGTATAAATATTATCGTGTCAGTTTTTGCAGTGTGGGCGTCGTCACATAGGAGCTGTCCATGGTGCTGAAACCTACTATTGCGATACATATAATATCTCCGCTGGCCCAAAGTTTGGCGGTGCGATTCCAGCTCCCGCAGATGAATGCTGCTGTTGTGTCCTTGGGCATGACACTTAACCCGCCTCGCCCCCGGTGTCTGCGTACACTGGTGTGTGAATGTGTGTGTGAATGGGTGAGTGGTTCCTTGATGTGAAGCGCTTAGAGCAGTGCCTTGAAGGTGGATAAGCAGTTTACCATTTAAATAGTCGTGCACCACCCGTAGACTGTATATGTAAATGGACGTAGCTAACCTGCTAGCCGCCATGTTCCAAATAGGGGCACGCTTTTTCTTTTCTGGCTCCCGATTCACTTTACGTTGAAAAACCGTCACCCCTCTGTCCGTGACTGCCGCAGTGAGCCTCGTCATTTTGGTCTTAAAATGTTCGTATTGACCCGCGCTACGTGATCCTGGTGTTTTTGTTTCGCTATTTTGTCCGTGATTCAAAACATGAACATTAATAATAGTGTGCTAAACCAGCCGTGCGGGAGGAAGGAGCGTTACCTTCAAACAGCCTCGCTCCGGATTGGCTCTTTGGTTGCTATGATACTCGCGGTCGGAATTCCAAATGTGGAACTCGGCTCCAAAGTGGCCGCTATAACTGTTAGCTTCATGTGACTGGAGCCGAACGCTGTGGGTGACGTCACACTCACTTAGTCCACTTCTTTATACAGTCTGTGGTACTCTGTGCTTGTTGTAGTTTTACCTTGTGTCGTATCTCACCTCTTTACACTGCTGCTGCTCCCCCACCCCCACCCGCACCCACAACCACCATAAAAACACGTGTGTAGTGACCCCGTATATTAGTCCCTTAAATCAATAACCCATTTGCATTGATATAGCGCCGCGTCTGTAGATCTGCGTCTCCGTTTTCACCGCACAGTGTCTGATCTGCACGTGGGTCCGTTGTGTTGTGTTCGCAGGTTGGACAGCCCGTCGTACGAAGTGATGCAGCTGGAGTTTGAGGTGGATAACGTGATAACCCTGGTGCCCACCCAGACGCTGCACTGGAACACGGAGTACCCCACGGACACCCCCGCGACGGCCCGGCAGGCGGAGAAGGTCTCTCATCTGTACATCACCAACGCGGACATACAGGGCGTCGTGCCGCTGGTGGAGGTATGAGGAAGTGCACGGAGTAATACAACACACAGTAAACAAGATGACTCACTTTATGAATCAGTGAGGGGGCTGGATAATATTCTTTTGTAATTATGAGGTGCACTGTAAAGATTTTCTATAGGGGCTGCATCCTTCTCGTCGCGCGTCGATGTTCTCACTTTGTCTGGAATGTTCCACAATATTTCATTAAACTTATGTTTCTCCATAGAGACAAGCAGGTAACACTACCAGGCCAAGCTGCAGGTGTAATGGCCCAACTCATAAGTACTATTTTATAAAGAGCAAAGAAAAAAGTAATTGTAGATGAGTTTAATGCTCTACTGTGGAATATTCCAGGCAATGGAGACTCGCAGGTGGTGGACCCCACACCTGAAAGGTTCCATGCATGTACTTAAACATCACTGAGGAAAAACATTAAGAAACCTGCGCTTTGGTTAATCTTCTAATTCAGGCTCAATGAGTAGAATGATCTTTCCAAGAGAGTCTGGCTGCAGACCTCCACCCAGAGGACTCCACCCCACACAAATCTCCACCCAGAGGACTCTACCCCACAAACCTTCACCCAGAGGACTCTACCCCAAGTACTATTTTATAAAGAGCAAAGAAAAAAGTAATTGTAGATGAGTTTAATGCTCTACTGTGGAATATTCCAGGCAATGGAGACTCGCAGGTGGTGGACCCCACACCTGAAAGGTTCCATGCATGTACTTAAACATCACTGAGGAAAAACATTAAGAAACCTGCGCTTTGGTTAATCTTCTAATTCAGGCTCAATGAGTAGAATGATCTTTCCAAGAGAGTCTGGCTGCAGACCTCCACCCAGAGGACTCCACCCCACACAAATCTCCACCCAGAGGACTCTACCCCACACAAATCTCCACCCAGAGGACTCTACCCCACACAAATCTCCACCCAGAGGACTCTACCCCACAAATCTCCACCCAGAGGACTCTACCCCACAAATCTCCACCCAGAGGACTCTACCCCCCACAGCCTCCACTCAGAGGACTCTACTCCACAAACCTCCACCCAGAGGACTCTACCCCACAGACCTCCACCAGGAAGCACCTTCACCGACATGTCCCTACTTTTTCATTAGTTTACACTTTATATGCAGTTCGCTTACACTTTGGGTTAGTTGGTGGTGGGTTAGTTCACTAGTAAATGTCAAACAAGTTTAAAGGTGACAAAGCTCATTTCATGTTTTGCCATTATATTAGCACTTCAAAGATTGTACATTTAATCCCCAATATATTTCTAAACGTTTCCCAAGTTATGAAATTGTTGTCTTGTTGTCTCTGCTCTGCTTGAGACATCACATAAAAAAAAAACCCAAAACATAACACGTATTTAACTGTGAAGATGTAGCCTACAATGACGTAAATACAGCGCATTGTCCATGAGTGTTGCCGTAGGCCCTGTGTCTGGTTAAGATTAGGCACAAGTCTGTAACGGTTAAGGTTAGAAAAAGGGGTTGAGGCGTGTCTTTACTGCAACATTACACTGAAAAAAAGCAGTCAGAAAATCCCAGACTTTGCCGCTCTTTTGACATGCCCGCTGTTTATTTACGTTTAGGCACCTGTGGATGGAGGTAAGTCTATCACGTGAGGGTCCTCCTGGTAGAGGTCTGCGGGTGGGTCGTCTGGGTGGAGGTCTGCAGCCAGATCCCTCTCAAACTTTCACATTTGGATACAGCATAAAACATACGTCAGAAAACAGCACTCAGTATTGACGTGGAAAATGAGGTCTTTGTGTCAGTGCTTTTGAGATAAAAAAAAAAAAAAACTAAACAAAACATTACATTAGTACAGATTTGCATCATCAATAAATCAATTGTACCGTTGCTAATGCAGATTTTGAGGTCAAAAAAGCAGGTCACATACTCGCAGTACTCTGATAGTAATCCCAGTCCTACATGAATAAATGAAAGCGGCTCCATGTATTCAATAGCTGCCTTCACCTCCCCTGCTCCCACCTGTGACACCGGGAGACTGCGGGGTGATCAAAGCTCCAAAGGTCAGGTGCTTGCCCCCCACGTGGAGACAAGCCCCCTGGACACGCTCGCACAGCAGGCTCCGCCCCCCGCGCCTCCGCAGATGACACGCAATCGCACGCACACGCACGAGCAGATGCAAATGACAATCACAGTTCTAGTCAGACGCACACATGCAGAAGATTATGGTTTTCCGGGCGTTCCAGGTGTCCTGCTGTGTCCTGGTGAGATATTTCCTGTATAAACACTCATTTATATTCAAGGATTTATTGTTGCTCGCAGCCATATTAAACTTAAAACACAGGAATAAAACTGATGTGACACAAAAATACTAAATATAAAAAAATACTGTGTGATTTTTTTGAAACATTTGGCGTCAGTATGAATAAATATATGTGTTTATTTTCCCTTGAACATTTCTACCAACTAATTTCTCAGTTTATGCACATTTTAGTAATTTAAACATGACATCACAGATAAACATTTATGTCCTATAAATATTCAACTGCCAAAAACTAAATACGATTTCATTTGTTTGTTTTGCCTGTAAGATTTGTACCAGTTGCTCCATTTATTTCTTCTAATGAGACGTTTTAGTGATTGAAATATGACTTCACAGACCAGACATACTGAGTCTGATGCCCTGAAAACATCCAACAGCCAAAAATGAAATACTAAAGGTGCACTACAACTACGCAACCCGCTTGGATCAGAAAGATGATATCACTTTGGGTCAAATATTCCACAGAATGGCATTATTTTGCATTGATTCAATTCCAGATGTTTTTATTGCTAGTAAAATACCTTGAAAAACATGAATTATTACCATGAGCGGGGTTGCCTCTTCACAGATCTGATCTGTGACTTGTCCTGGTGGCGTCACCTGCTTGTCTCTATGGAGAATACGCGCAGTTAACGCCTTGCTGTGGGTCATTCCTGGGAAAACAATAACATCTCCATGGAGACAAGCAGGTGGCCGACACTCCAACAGAAAAGTTACACACTGTACCTTTAATAAATGTGTTGATTTTGCCTATAACACTTGCACCAGTTGGTCACTTTATTTCTCATAAACGTTTTAGCGCTTGAAATATAAGTTCAGGGTCCATAAAGTGTACATTATTTAACAGCGATGCCCTGAAAATGCATCCAAGGACCCCGAGCTAAAATAGGGAGCTGGAGGATGCTTTTGAAAATGCTCCGGGTTCCATTAGCGGTGAGCTAAAGCTAATCTGGCCTGATAGCCCTCCTTCAAACAGCAAAGCCCCAGTGAGAAAACCCAATTTTGTCCAGGGCCTCTGCGGCTCCTGTCTCACACGTCGGGCAAAAAGCTTGGATCCATCATTTTGGTGCCTTTCATCGTGTGCTGAGGCTCTAGATGGAAGTTGTTAGGTTTTCAAAGGAAACTAATGGTGCGTACGCGATTAAATTCCATATTTATTTGGAAGTGCTGTCATGAGCTTTTAGTTTACAGGTGATCCTAAAATAATAATAATTAAAGGTTCGCTGTGTAACTTTTTCTGATAGGGAGTCGGCGACCTCGTCGTCTCCACGCGGATGTCATTGCTTTGCCCGGGAATGTTCCATTAAACACGGAATGTGACGGCGCGATTCCAGCTCCCACAAATGAATGCTGTCGTTGTGTCCTTGGGCAAGACACTACGCTGCCGTATGAATGTGTGTGTGAATGGGTGAGTGGTTCTTTGACGTAAAGCGCTATATAAAAATGTGACCATGTACCATTTAAACATAACTCTGCAGCATTTACTCAATAACAGGGGTTCAGGGTGCATTGAATAACATGCATTCTTACTGTGAGCGTGGTCGCCTCTCCGTAGATCTGACCTGTAACCCCAGTTAATTACCATACTGTGGAACATTACAGGTAAAGCAACAACATCACCATGACTCCACGAGACTAGCAGTTATATAATGCTCTATTAATTACAAAGTCTGATTTTGAGGCACCAACCAATCAGCACAAAAACGTCTAATTATTCCCCCTATAATTTCTGAAATCAACCATATGATTTCAGTATTTTTTTTTTCTTTTTGTCTAATTATTGTACTTTGCCTCATTCAGCCCTTTTTAATCTAAATAAGCCAAGTGTATAATTAATGCTTTTCAGTTCAGTGAGAAACGCCGGGGTCAGTGGAAGCAAAGCTGGCTTTACCAAAATAAATGTTTGCACTGCTTGTAATCGGGGGTCTCAGTGTAATCAATTGCTGGAGCAGTCCCGGCTCCTGGGAGTGGAAATTGAGGCTTGGAAGTGTAGGACAGGAACCAGAGGTCAAATTCGGGCTACATTTTAGCGTTGACTTAAAGATTATGATAATACAGATCTTCCTCTGCTGACCCCTTGTGGCAGGAGTGTCTTTAATCTATCTACCGATGCACATTAGGTTTCTTTGCTGAATCTTAAATTTGAGAAAATATTGAGAATAAGATAAGATGGGTTTACACTGCCAACAGGCTCGAGCAGGTGGTGCTTTTTTGTGAATAAGGAGGAAGCTGTTCAGTTTTCAGATTGCCTGGGATCCAGAATACACACTTATTCATTTCTTTACAAAGATGTGAGTCTGGACACCAGTGAACCTCCCTGTTTTCAGATGGTTCGTCCGCATCGGGAAAATAAAAAAAAAGGAAAAAATATCACATGGGGCGGAAAAACATTGTGTATTTCTGCAGAATCAGTAAACGAAGCACTAAAGTTAATCTGAGGTGAGGTAAATTAGATTTTATTAGTAAATCATAGGTGACCAATGAGCTCTTTTCGTTTCACGCGTGTCACTGAAGAAAACAAATCCGATTGGACGATCACGTTTGGCCGGACTTGAGAGGCAACAGAGAGCGCAGGAACCAGTCTGACATCAATCTAAAATACAAAGAGTAGTGATGGGACTTTTGGCTCCTTTGTGAGAACCGAATCTTTTGGAAGAACTGTTCAGAAGAGTCTTTTATTATTTATTTATATGACAGAAGCCAACGTGCTTCCTCATTTTAGCTATAAACTAATCACAAAAAGAAATGACCAAGATTTGTTCAAAATGGTTCAAACTTTGAAATTATGAAAATCTAAATCAAATGGTGCTCTACAATAATAATAAGATAATAATTTTTAAAAACTAACTGTCATGATGAGGTTTTTGTGCACAAATCTCTCACTTGTGTTGCCTGCTCTGCTTGTGTGCCAATTCTTGTGTTGGTTCACTGTTATTCAGTGTAAAAATGCATAAAAATAGACTCGGTTCTTTTAAAAAATTAGATCTGGTTCCAACCGTTAAGGAACCGTTCAAAAGAGCCGACTCGTTCACAAATGTCACATCACAGAGAGACTGGATCATTCTGGATTTACCAGTCAAGTTGTCACACTAAAATAACGTGGAAATGGAGCTGAGTGAAAAAATCTTCTTGATTTGGTTTCATTCACAAAACTTTTTCCTGTCATAGACGCCATTTTGAGGACTTTTGACCATTCACGACTAAGATTACGTAGTATTTTGAAACGTTAATTGCTATGCCAACAAAAAACTGGATAAATCTGTCTTTAGGTTTACATTAGATGCCCTTCTCCCCGTTACACCTCCATTTACCAAGAAACAAACAAGTAACTGTGAAATGCTGATGATTTCAAAGAAAGATCGTGCAAGACAAAGAGTTCACTCACTGACACACTCCTCTTCTCTGAAAACAATTACACAGATGACTTAAGGGCTTCGGAGTACATACTTTTACAGTACTTCAGACAAAAGTATATTTCCACAGAGCTGGAAATGCAGCCAGGGCTAAACGTTAAGATCTGAAGGCTGAAATTTAATAACATTTAATAGCGGAACATGTCCACTGAACCATAGGTAAAGACGAAAAATAAACAACCACACCTATCACCATCTGATCCAAGAGAGAGGCAGAATGTGTATGTGACTGGAGGAGCCATTGCAGGTATTTATTGTAATGGTGGCTGCATACAGACAAACATAGTGCTTCTTCTTCAGGTAAAACATCAAAATGGCTGTTATTAGGAGCCATTTTTCCTCCTGATTTGTTTACAGGCTGTACGGACCCGCAGGTGCGAGGTGTCGGATGGTACTTTGTGTGCTGTCCGTGTAATAAGTCAGATGAAAGCTTCGGTCTTCTATACGAGTGTGCTCCAAATGTGCAAAAAGCGAGCAAAATTGCACATGGTGGAATCTTCAAAGAGCATGTAATGACTTTCAGAAAAGTTCCTCCTAAACAATTTTACATCTAAGGAACACCAACAAAA
>KN483211.1:18210-55862 GCA_000787095.1 Periophthalmodon schlosseri | reverse complement strand
TGTTGGCACCCTGGGGGAAATGTGTGCGGGTTTAGAGAACTTTGTAAACAAGCTTTTAGTTCTGGTGCAATTCAAAGTGATCTTCTTGATAGTCGTGTTGGGACAAATTACACACCTTTTTTGTGACTGATTCATAACGCATCAGTTAACTTAAATATATTTACAATAGTGATAAGGAAATAAAGATTGAAAATTGCAAAGTTTTCCGTTGTGACTGGCGAGTTAAAGGACGTGGTGTTGCCATTTATGTTAAAGATCACCTGTCTGTGGACCTTCTGTTCTCCTGCTCAAAGCCTCAGCGTTGGCTTTGTAAATGATCGTGAGAAAAAAATTGGCTATTCATGTTGCTTTCTAAACTGTAAAATGATGACGTCCTAATAATGGGCGATATAAATATTAACTGGCTGGAGAAAGAGTCCAAAACTCTGAAAGACTTGGACTTGGGCAAGGACTTGAATCTCACAACTAATTTCTATTCGGACTAGACCCTAGAAATGTAAATAAAGGCACATTCATTGATATAATCTTAAACAAACCCCATAATTATTAAGGCAAATGGTGTTTTCCCATTGGATTTTAGTGACCACTGTCCAATTGGATGTATTTGAATTATATTATTTATTATGCAAAAGTTCAAAAGACAGATCTGTATGTAAGGGTAGGAAGATCATGTAAACATTTCAATGAGCAGGCCTTCGTTTTTGACCTTTATTTCAGTGATATCGGGCTAACGTCAGTATTCCCTGACCCTGATATGGCCTTAAGTTTTTTTAAATAATACATTTAATGAAATTGCAGACTGACATGCACCTAAAAGAAAAACGAGAATGAAAAACTGTAACAATCCTTGGTTCAACACCAAAATTGAAAGAAATTCTGCCTGGAAATCTGCGCACACAACTAGGTCAGATTTGGATCGGACATTTTTGCGTAAAAAAAAGAAATAGATCTTCAGCAACAGTTAGAAAGGCAAAGGCAAAAAAGGCAAAAATACGGCAAGAGGACAGTAAGATCCCTCTCAGAACCCAATCATACATCACCAACCAATGTTTTATTAGATTCAGCTGCTGTAAATTCTAAAGAGGAAATATGTGATGCTTTTAATAGGTATTTTATCTCTGCATGTGATGTTTTGGATAATAATGGTGATCCTTCTGATCTGGATTATGTTGAATCTGAACCTCGGGCAGATAATGGTCAGATTTTCTCTTAAGACCTTTCGAATCTGAACCTCGGGCAGATAATGGTCAGATTTTCTCTTTAAGACCTTTCACTTACATGGAGGTCTTAAATGCTCTCCGCTCCATAGACCCGAGTCCACAGGAGCTGATGACCTTGATCCAAAGCTTCTTTTACGAGCTGCCACATATTTATTTCAACCTCTTTTACATATTTTTAATTTATCAATTCAAATTATGGAAAACGGCGCATGTTTTGCTTTTACATAAAGATGGGAAAACTAAAAATGTAAAGTTAGTTGCAAATCAAGTTACAATAAAAATAAACTAATAAAAAAAAAGCTCCATTTTGAAGTCTTACCAGTCGGGTTTCAGAAAAGTGCATAGTGCTGTCATTGCAACCACAAAAGGTTTAAGTGACATCTTCACAGCCCTTGATGACAAATATGATTATGTCGCTCTGTTTATTGATTTAACTAAAGCTTTTGATTCAGTGGATCATGAAATCCTCTTGAAGCGTCTGAAGCATATTGGATTTGACAATGCTACATGTAATTGGCTCCAAAATTATCTTTCAAACAGAGCCCAGGCAGCATTAGCCGATGGGTTTATTTATTTATTTATTTTTTTACTTTGATCAAAAGAGTGCCCCAAGGCTCAATTTTGGGCCCACTACTTTTTCTCTATATTTATTAATTTGATTGGTCGCAATTTCAGAAAAAGCCTCATACATTTATATGCAGATGATGCTGTTTTGTATGCAAGAGCTCCCTCTGCTGATCAGGTGATTTTAACACTGCAGCAAGATTTTAATGAAATCCAAAATTCCCTTCAAATCATAAATTATCATGATTTTTTTTTTTTTTTTTCTATTTTTTCTAAGTGATGTGCAATCTACAAATCTTTATGCACTAAATTATACATCAACTGAAAGAGTCACCACATATAAATATCTTGGGTTTTGGCTTGACGGAAACGTATATTTTAAAAAAACATATCTCTGAGTTTAAAATCTAAATGATCATTTTATTACAGAAACAAGTCTTGTATCCCATTGACTTACAGAAAAGAAAGTGTTCAAGCAACCTTTGTTTCTGTACCAGATTATGGAGATATAATATTCATGCCGACTTCAGCCTCTGCTTTGAAACCTTTAGACAATTCACTCTTTCACTGAGCCCTTTGTTTCATAACAGGAATTTAAAACCCATCGCTGCACACTTTATGAAAAAGCAGGTTGGCCATCGCTCTGTCAGAAGAGACAAAACTGTATGAAATGTATTTATAAAGGAATACTTGATAGTCTGCCTGAATATCTCACCATGTCTGATATTTTTTACTCCGGTTTTCAGAACAAAAGACGGTGCTGCCAAAACTCAAATCCCAACTTTTTTTCATTTGAAACCTTTTAACCTGATTTCATTCCAAATATGAAAATGTTAAAACTCTCAATTTTGCTCATACTGTAACTGGGTGACAATAAAATGAAAGAAAAATCCCACATGTAATGGCATCGAGAGCACTCAGCGTGGACTGTGAAACATCACTCCTCTTCCCGATGCGTTCGTGGCTCCTCCCCCGTCAGAAGCGGCTTATTGACAGCGCTGGTGCTATACCTCCTTCACAATTGAAATCAGAACACTGGCTGTCATTACGGAGCTCTGCCACATTTTTTCTCCTAATTTCACATATCCATTAAGGCTGTGGTCTCTGAGCCGAGAGGGAGAAGAAAAAAAAGGCCCTCTTCAGGAAACGAGGGATTATTAGGAGTAATTTGTCTCTGTGGCATAGGCTGAAAAATTGGTTTCATCTTTTGGAGAGCGGAGGAGAGAGGCGGTGTGGTGAGCCGGGTCAGGAATAGATAAAGATATGGCAATGAGCGAGGGATGACAGAAAGAATGTTCCTTCAGATATAATGTCGGACTTTAATAGCATCAGCCTAAAATATCATTGGAGACGTATCGCCACAAAAGTGAATCCCAAAATAAATGACCAGTGTGTCAGTCTTCTGGCTCAGACGCAGAACAACACCGTTTTTCTGCCGTCTGCTTTTTAACAATAGAATGTTTGTCTTTGGCTGTCACCTTTTGACAATATATGTACTTTCTTTTCACAAGAGAAAAACTGTGCTGTTAAAGTAAGTTTTCACTTCCCAGAATATGTCCAACGATAAATTCATCTGACAATAATAAATGGTCCAACGTTCACTTTTATGTAGCGCTTATCCACATTTGAGGCACCGCTGACCCATTCGCACGCACATTTATACAGTAGTGTAAGCGTTGCCCAAGGACACAATGATAGCTTTCATCTGTGGGAGCTGGAATCGCACCGCCAACCTGTGGGTCGGTAGATCTGACCGCTCTGACCGCTCTACCAGTGATGTTCGTGTCAAGAGTAAGATTTGAACTGCCAAACTGTTGGTCTGTGGATCTGACCACTCTCTCAAAATTCATAATATATGTCTTAACAATAATGTAGGTTTCAGCACCACGGACAGCTCCTACGTGACTAAGCCCACACTGCAATTTTAGAATTTTAGAAGATAATATTTATACTATTTAAATACAAGTTGCTATTTTTTGACAAGCAACTGAAGCAAATTAGTTTTTAGGTCCTGTTTAAATCATAATTGATCTCATACTTAATGTTTAGCCGAGAGAATTTGGCCAACATTTTGCTTCTTTGTTTTGCTTTATTACTGCGTTTGCTAATTGGGTTCTTATGTTTGTTTGTTTTATTTGTGTTTCCATTTCCATTCCACTGTGTTCAAAAACAAAACATATATTGTACCATATAAACCACCTCCTCCTCTTTCTCTTGTTTACTTTAGACAGTCCTCTGTGCTTCCCCTCAGTGCAGCCTGTGCTATTCAAACACAATGAGACGCACATAGTTCTGTCTGGGTGGCACAGGTTTACATTGTGCTCAGGGTCTTTGTGCACGTGTGGACCTCTGAGCTGCGCGGTTATGCTAAGTGCCTCTTTAATTTGCTCCTCTGATTGGTTCTTTGTACGAGAGGAAGTGGTTAAGTGGAAAAGGGAAACAGGAGAGTCGATAATGTGCTGATGAAACTAGACAAAGACCTAATTATTCCTGAATAGATTTACCGCTGTCATGGCTGGCTGGCTCATTTCAAACACAAACTTTCTCCTCCTTGATGTCAATTAGAATGTAGTTTTTCTCTCTTTAGTTTAATAACATTGTAAAACTGACAAGGCGGCCCCACTGGCGCTCAAATGCAGCTCTTGTAAACAGAAGCTCACTTACCGTGTTGTAGTCTTAATATATTTATGAAGTTATGTTTTCATTCACGTGTTTGAGGTAGACTCCATCTGAAGAAATACTCCGCAGGATATAAAACATTGCAAATTGCAGTGAAGTTATAGTAAAGTTCATGAATTATTAGGTATTGGACGAGACAAAGTTTCCACGAGACGAGACACGAGATCGGGTCCACAAGAGCGAGAAAAGATTTTGTTTATACTAAAAAAGTTATGCGGACCAGTTCAGAGATTTTTATATTTTTGCTGTAAGTGTAGCGCTGCTATTTGGAACTACAGCTTCTCGAAACATAACTAGCTGACACTTAATGCTTTTTCGTCCGCGCCAAATGTAAAAAATCTCGTGGGAGTTTAATCTCACGAGATATTGTGGCATGAGATCTCGTCCCAACCCTTCAAATGAACTTTTCTCTTTTGATTCTCTGATTACGTGGAATTTGTTATACGTATTATGATTGTGCGCATAGCCGCCTTTGCTAGCTCCACATCCCCGACTATCGACGACGCCAAGAGTCACACAGAAGCATTACCTTAAATATGCAGGAGGTGACAAAAGCTTTAAAACTACAGAAAAACTTTACGCATTGGAGAAGATGTGAAGAAATTACGTTGCCAGGTCAGATAAAGAAGCAGACGGGCCGTGTGAGGATAAGGATCAGGTTCTGGGTTTCAGATGTGTGTAATATCGCTCTGACAGAATGCAAATGCCACTCAGCTTTAAGCTCAATTGTTTTCAGTGGAGTCCTGTCTTTGTAATAATGTCTCGGCACTTTTGCAAATTACTTTTAAAGTGAAAGAAGATTGGGCTTAGATATAAGAAGTAGAGTAATGTATCTGCAAGGCTCCTGAATAGTTTAATATTTGTACTATATATCTGGATGTAGGTGTTGGTGTTTTGTCACAATATTTAAGCTTCAAGTCTTATCTGTCAAATCATCTCAATTTATATCAGGGGTACACTTCCTATTTTCTTGTAAATTAGTCAATTTTGTGTTTTCCCTTGTAAAAGCAACACTTTGTGACAGAATCAATGTTTTAAAGAGTGCTACGAATTTAAACCCCAGGAAGAATAGCTACTGATGTTTCAGCGCCTAATGGGGATCTTAATAAACTAAACTAAGCTAAACGGGCCAACAGTTCGTTTGGTTGCCTGGCAAATCCAGAACGACGTCTCTCTGTGTTTTTTCTACAGATGGATGTCAGTCTGGTCCCCACGCTCTCTGTTGCGTCTCAAGCTCGGCCAAATGGGTTTTCAGCTTCGCTCATTGATTCTGCACAAATCCGCAATGTTTTACAGCCCCTCTGTGATATTTTTCGTTTGATTTTCCCCCCCGATACGGATGGACCATGTGTGTCCCTGATTGGCTAATCCACCTGTCAATCACGCCCATCTGGAAACAGGGAGATTTACCAGTGACCGGACTCACGTTTTCGTAAAGAATTGAAGGAGTGTGTGTTCCGGTTTGGTTAAATGAAAAAGGAATATAAAATGGAAGGAACACGGACAAAGTAACAGCAGAGACAAAAGGTGCAGTGAAAAAGTACCGAGAGTGAATATTCATGACGAGGACGGTGGCCTGGATGAATGGGCAGAGGAGGGAGAAGGCCCAGCCGCAGAGGGGAGGGTTCATTTACACACTCGCAGAATGGAGACAGATTGAGGATAACGACGGCACAAAGATGAGAAAACGGTCCAAGTGATGCGGAGAGAAGGAGCGAGCGCGAGGAGAGCGGGGCCCCGCCGGAGATTTCGGTGTAATCGCCCAGTGGAAGTCGTCAGCTCAGGAGAGGAGAACGGGCCACTTCTAATGCAATTAGAGCTGGAGAAATTGAAAGTCCAGCTCTCAGACGGCGTGCGAGGACTGTGCGAGCGCCGCGTGGCTCTGTTCGTTTTCATAGCTAACAATTGTCCTCATCATTTGTGCCTCCTTTCCATTTGACTGGTACAAGTCTCCATTTATTTTTACCTCCTCCCTGTTCATTTGAATCTAATATCACAGTCTTTGTCGACCTGTGTACATTACTACCACTTATGCAATTATTTCAGTGGAAATGGAAATGTCAGGAGAGAAAAACATATTTTAGATTAGCATTAGCGCCGCACACATCGGAGCGTCGCTGTTGATAAATGCACATAACCATGTGCCACCGGGAAAGGCAGATTGTAGTGTTTGACCACATGAGAATTGCTTTGGAAGAAGCCCCCCTCAGAGCATTGAGTACTTTTAAATGTCAGAAATATGCATGATTCAGACACACGCACATGTCATAGAAGTGCACACAAAATAAGACATATTTTTAAATACAAAAACTTGATGATCAGAATTGTACGAAGATGAATGAACCACATCACGAGGTCAGTCAAAGTATTTTGCTTGATCCAGAGATGTTTGAGTGATCCTGCTGCAAATGCCCCCCCCTTACCCCCACCCAGTGCTTATGTTTATCGTCAGTATTGTGTTTAAAATGGGCAAATGGTAAAATCATGATGTCTGTGTTATAGTTTAATGGTGTACGCCTGGAAAAAGCAGAAGATCTTTGTGTTCGGCCGACAGCACTGTTCCTTCCGAGCCTGTACCATACACAGGTTATTTGAACTTAAATATTTTCACTTCGTACAGAACTTATTTCCAAAATGCATCTGTACTAAGTGAAGCTGACTCTTTCATTCTCTGCTATGTCTGAACTAATGTGATTGTTCATCTCATAGTGAAGCACTGAGAGTGTGTAGGTGGACTCATTAAGTCTATTATACCTATACTCCAAGAATGAGTATTTTAGGCAAACCTATAAAAGCGCCCGGCTCTAATTACCTGTAGCTAATCGTGTCATTATGCTGTGTACATAATTACCACTGGCAAATCTAAATGTTGTCCCCATGAAGAAGACGGCTCATTTTGTCTCCATTAGCAGAGCGGTACAGGTGTGAGGAGGAGCGCTGCGAGGAGGGGACTTTGTAACTAGGATTAACCTTTGCTATCCACTCTGGGGAGGTGGAAAGGCCAGGGCCAGAACAATAGCGGTGGACGCCTCTTAAAACCTCCGAGCCGTTAGCATCTTGTTAGCAGCTGCAATTAGTGCCCTGACTGAGAGGTGAGCCGGCGAGGGATATGAACTCGGTGAATTTACTGGAGAGAATAAGTAAAAACGTCTTACTATTTAATTGCTATTTTCTGATCTGTGTTATAACGTTGTTTCCTCATCACAAACGCACCTGGAGTTGTGTTTTGTTTCACTCACACATGTTTAACACACAAAAAAACCTGCGCGTTTAGGCTGAGCTCTTCTCTCAAACAGAAAACACTCTGTTCCACGTTGTGATGTCATGCGGTAATACAGGAAGAGCTCCGCGGTGTTTTTAAACTCCACACACCTTCACTAGAATCATTCGGATAATGTCAGCCCTAGAATTGCCCATCTCTACTGTACAAAAAGGTAAACGGCAGCTGTTAACTTGAAATCGACCGCTTCGTGACATCACAAGGTGGAATAGAGCATTTTGAGCTTTCGGGATGTAGATAAACTAATGATAAAGGGTTAGTCAAACATGTGTGAATGAAACAAAACACAACTCCAGGTGTGTTTTTGAGGAGGTAACAACGTTTTAACACGGCTAAAATCTCACAAGAGTCAATTTTGTGCAATATAGGACCTTTAATAACAATATTTTACAGTTTGTCTAATTGTGAGATGAGCATTCACGTGTCTCAGAATGATGAGGATCGGAGACTGTTGCCATAGCGTTTAACAATTCAAACATATGTTATCTTTTGAATGGCACATGTCTTCAAAATGGCGCCTGTAACGAGAACTGGAAACGCATGAATAGCCTATACTTTTGAATTAACATATAGTTTTGAAGGTAAAATACAGGACTGAGAACGGCCTGAAATCACACACAGAATATTGATTTGCATGTCTGCTAATATAACCACGTCCGCTGCCAGTATTACGTAATTGGCTTGTTTAAAATGCATAGAACGGCATCGATGTCCCTCTCGAGAGCGCGCGGTACAGTTCCGGGCGCCACTGGCCACCTACCTGCCGCTGATCGGGGCCTCGGAGTGATGCAGTAGACGTTTCTCATCACGCGGCGTGTACTTGAAATGGTAATGTTGGAAATGGCTCCCACCGCACTCCGTGTCACAGAACACGCAGCGCCGAGGCCAGGAAACGCGCGAAAACAGTGGAGTTGTTTCGTGCTAAAATTACAAAAGCGTCCATCTCATTTCGTTGTTTTCGTTTTTTTTCCTTTTGCAGTGTTTTTGAGTCCGCGTGGATTACGTTTGAACATAACAATCAGTATCACATAAACTTAATCAAACTCAATTTTTCTCAGTGAAGTAACTGTTAGTTAAGATGTTCGGTCCTACTGTTGTTGTTGTGCAGATATAATAAACATGCAGACTTCAGCCTCTACTTTGAAACCTTTAGATTCACTCTTTCACTCAGCCCTTCATTTCATAACAGGAAATGAATTTAAGAGAAGACAAGAGAAGAGAAAAACACTGTACAAATGTATTTATAAGGGGCTACTTCATGGACTGCCAGAATATCTCAATTGCTTGTTGAACTTTGATAATACAAGATCTCGTGATTGTTTCAAGACATTATGAATGAAATCTATAGAATCTATAGTTATATTTAGCGCACTGCGTAACTTAGTATTGGTTTGCGTGGATTGTTCCACAGTATGGAAGTAAACATATTTAACTTCCTGGAGAAAAGCAAGTTACAGGTTCTGTCTGTGGAGAGTTGCTCCTGATCCAGTGGTGGATAAAGTACTCAATGTTGTTACTTAAGTAAAAGTACAGATACAGACATAACAAGTAAAGTAAAAGTGCCACATGAAAAATTCTACAAAGTAAAATTATTGAAGTATCTGTTTAGAAATGTAGTTTAAGAGTAAAAAGTAAAAGTATTTCACACAAGTCTTGTTAATTTATTCAAGTGTTAAATGTAGTGATATTGATTAAAAATGAGACATATTTTGGTCAACAGTGGCAATACGAATCAATTTCTTCATTTTTCTTATGAATTTTGCGTATTTACTGTTGTTTGCTCAAGGCCGAAACTTGAACTCGAAAACTTTAGTCAGGATGTTTCCACGAACATGATAAAAATAACCCCTCAAATCATACGAAAAGTACTTTTTACTTTTCAGTCCAGTTCAAAAATGTACTGGAGTAGAAAGTACAGATACTTGCTCTCAAATGTAGCGAAGTAAAAGTAAAAAGTATCCACTGTAAAATTTACTTAAGTAAAGTACAGATTCCTAAAAATTCTACTTAAGTACTGTACTTTACTACTTGTACTTCGTTATCCTCCACCACTGCCCTAATCCCAGTAAGAATGTTTTGCTTTTCAAGGTTTGTTTGTGATGTAAATAAATAAAATGAGATAAATGTAAAATAAATAAATGTAAGATTAAGAAGGTTAATATCTACTGGCATCAGCGTCTCCATGGAAACAAGCAGGTGACAAACCCTCAACCGAAAACGTTACATAGTGCACCTTTATTTATTTATTTTTTGTTATATTTCTGAGTTTTTTCATATTATTTGAGAAAAGTGTCTCCAAATGAAAGGGCTAGAATATGTCCGGCCGTCTCTCTGTAACTGTCCCGATTTGTTATATTTCTGAGTTTTTTCATATTATTTGACTACAGGAGAAAAGTGTCTCCAAACGAAAGGGCTAGAATATGTCCGGCCGTTCTTACGCGTCACGGGAGCACGTCATTGTGTGAATATTGCTTTAAACTTCACGTCTTCACCAAACAGAGCCGCTGCTGCTGCTGCTGTTTCTGCCACGTTGAGCCAAAGCGCTGGTAAAGACTCTGTGATACACACTCACTCTCTCACGGCTCCCGCCAAATAAATGAGGCGGCGCTTCTCCAGCCTAATAGTCCAGCTGTAATTAACATTGTCATAGTGATAATAGCCATTTATCCCTGACATATCACACACACACACACAGACGCACACACACACACACACACACTCTCTCTCTCCTGGTGGTGGCGTGTCTGCAGTGTGTCCAGCTGTCACAATATCTCTCTCTTTCTCTCACTCTCTCTGCCTTTCTCTAAGTGTGGACCGTCATCGTCCTCGTCTTCACGTTTTCACACACCTTTCCTCTGCTCTCCCTCTCCCTCTCTCTCCTCTTTGTGTGTGGACCTCATCACCCTCTTCCTGTTTTCACACACCCCACCTCTGCTCTCCCTCTCTCTCTCTCTCCCCCCCTCCCCCCCTCTCCTGTCTGTGTGTGTGTGTGTGTACCTCATCATCCTCTTCTTCCTGTTTTCACACCTCTCCTCCTCTGCTCTCTCTCCCTCTCTCTCTCCCTCTCCCTCCCTCTCTTCTCTCAGTGTGTACCTCATCATCATCTTCCTGTTTTCACACACCCCACCTCTACTCTCCCTCTCTCTCTCTCCCTCCCCCTCCCTCTCCTCTCTCAATGTGTACCTCATCATCCTCTTCTTCCTGTTTTCACACCTCTCCTCCTCTTCATCCCCCACTCCTCATTCCCTCTGTGTGCATCCAGGCTCTGTCAACATATTCTTTCACATCAGAATTTTAGATGAAGCTGCTTTTTGGCTTTGTGCTTCGGTGTCATTTTTATTGTTTATTATTGTATTTTTGCTGTGCTCTGGTCATTTTTCAGAAACTTGCAATTATTTTTCACTTGTACAAAGATGTAACATTTTTGAGACTTTATTTTGGACATTAAGGGCCCTGTACCTGATTATTTCCAGTGTATTTGAGTCAAATTTGTCTTTCCCCGTTCAGATGTATCGTATAAGCAGCTCTTGAGGTCAAAATAAGTCAGCTGCTTTATCTAATCGTCTTAGAAAACATGTTATTTTCTAATAATCAGGAAGTGTATGTTAGCTTGCTAGTTGTTGTTAGCTTTGCCGCCATGACACAACTCCACTCTTGTCTCAGAGTTGTTAAAAGCACTTGGCGGTGAATAATTAGGATGCTCGGAATGCAAAGGGTAAGTGAGGAATAACTTTGAAAATTCTGTTCTGTTTTTCACGTTGTCAGACAGTAAAAATCAGGTACAGTGACTTTAAAATGGACATAAGAAAAGTTGTTGAGGCCAAACCCATAAACTTTACATTGTGACGTATTGTTGACATGGTGTAGGGTGTCAGCCTGCAGCGATCAGACCTGCTAATAACGCTTTCTGGGATTTGTCTGCATCCAAAGAGAACGTCTGACCAGGGTAGTTCAAGATGCCACCCTCACATTGGATGTAACAGGCACCTCGGGTCTCCGTCTCAAGCTCCATCTCAAAAAAACCCCACAGTATGGCATTAAACGTATCTATTTTGCATTTATTTCATGACGTGTATATTGTAAAATGATACTCTTAAAACATGCCTTCCTACAGTGAGCGGGGTCGCCTCTCCTCACATCTGACGTGTAACTCGGCCCGGTTCTGGCACCTACTCGTCTCCACGGAGATACGTACATTTAATGCCATACTGTGGAACGAGACAAAGCAATAACATGGAGGCAAGCGGGTGGCGGACCGTCCACGAGGAAAGTTACGTAATGCACCTTTACAGAACCAGATACACCACAGTAATAGCGCCAGTGTAATTTGGTCATTTTTCGTGAGCCGTGTCCCAGTATTTACAACAGCAGCAGTGTCACTACAGAGCGGTGCATTAAGAGCTGCTTTTATTATTAAATCCCAGATAGTCATTTTCTCAATGATTTGAACAGCTCTATGAGGCTAAGTGCCTCCCCCTTTCAGCTGAGCCCTGACACCTGCTCTAGTTTTCTCTCTTTCTCACTCTCTCTCTCTCTCTCTCTCTCTTGTTCTTTCCCTCTCTCCCTCCCTCCCTCTCTCTCTCTCTCTCGTTCTTTCCCTCTCTCCCTCTCTCTCTTTCACTCTCCCTCTCTCTCTCTCGTTCTTTCCCTCTCTCTCCCTCCCTCTTTCTCTCTCATTCTCTCCCTCTCTCTTTGTCTGTCTGTCTGTCTGTCTGTCTCTCATTTTCTCTCTCACTCTATTTTACTCTCTCTTTCTCTCTCTCTTTCTGTCTCTCTCTCTCACTCTCTCTCTCTCTCTCTCTCTCCCTCTCTCTCTCTGTCTCTCCCTCTTCCCTCTCTCTCTTCTCTCCCTTTCTCTCTTCTTCCTTTCTTTGTCTCACTGTCCATTTTCTCATTCCAATCTGATGTTGTTTTCTCTCTCTCTCCCTCTCTCTCCCTCTCTGGCTCTCTCATTCTCTCTCCCTCTCCCTCTGTCTCTCTCTCTCCCTCTCTCTTTCTCCCACTTTCTCTCTCTCTCTCCCTCCCTCTTTCTCTCTCTCTCCCTCTCTGGCTCTCTCCCTCTCTGTCCCTCTCCCTCCCTCTCTCCCTCTGTCTCTCTCTCTCTCCCTCTCTCTCTCTGTCTCTCTCTCTCCGATGTCGTGTCCAGATGTGATTTGCGGCGACATTGATCTCACGGGTCACACGAAGCGTCAGAGCCATATGTTGCGTTGTGTTGCGATATCGTTTATAAAATACTGCGAGTGCGTTTGTGTCAGCGCCGGATGATAACCTGCTTTCAATTAATGTGTTAGTCCAAGTGTAAAGATGCAATTGGAGCTGTTACATGCTGCACATCTGATTTGCAGACACTGGCGCCTCTGCGTGACTTTATGGCTTAATTAGTCACATATATAATGCGGTTTACATGCGGATCTGCTCCGGAATCTCATTTGCTTTTATGCTGAGGTTTTGTCTTCAGAATATGCCTGGATATTTGAGTGAAAACATAACGATAATGCAATGACTTGAAACAAAAGCCGTGTCCTCTGGGTAATGAACATGTCTGCGTCTCATATTTTTCCATAAAAAAAACCCATAAAAAGTCTTTTATTACCATTTGTCGGTTCACGCTTTGTCCGAGCTCCGGCCCGTGCCTCCGACTTCCTTTTCGACAGCAGGAGTTATATTGTGCCCTTTTCACGGCGCATTGTTCTGCTTCCACAAGTTTGTCAACAACCAATCAAATGTCAGCTTCAACCGTCTAACTCTGCGATAATTAACCGCTTCACTGCCGCGTCCGTTGAATCGGCTGTTGGCTATTTCAGACATTTCTTCATAGTCGGGTTTTAGCGCCATCTTCGGTTAGTACGGCCGTCATTCCCATCCGTCGGAAATCTGGGAATGAAATCGAATGACAGAGTCCTGACTGACCAGACCGTGGTTTATTCATTTATTTAATATGGAACGATTAACATGAATCATCAACACTGCATTCGAACATTCAAACTCCTGACTGCGAGGACTGGAGGAATATTACACTGGTTCTGTTACTTCTCCGACATGTTAGTTCCATATGAACCATCTCGCACTCTGAGGACTTCAGGGACCGGCCTCCTGCTGGTGCCCAGAGTCAGGACTAAACATGGGGAATCTGCGTTTCAGTTTTATGCAGCTAAAACCTGAAGATGTGAGACAGGCCTCGACTTTGACAGTGTTTAAATCCAGGCTCGAAACGGTTCTGTTTATCTGTGCACATGACTGAAAGGTTTTTATTCTGCACTCTTCTCTTTTAATGTTTGTTGATTATTTGTGTTTTGTGTTTTGATTTGTTGTTTTGTGATTTTTATGACTTTCTTAAAGCACTTGCCTCGCCTTCAAATTCGCACACATCTCTTTAAATGTCTCGGTGGCAGTAGAAAAGGTTGCGCTAATGTGTTCCTTTGGTCATAGAGAGATTTAAACTGCTATTTACCCGTGCGAACATGTGCAGACGATAATGTAGACAGACTGATTAAGGTATTGATCTGGTTGTTTGATTTGGTAAATACTCACACGAGGGACTCCACTCTCCCCTGCAAATTATGTGAACTCATTTTCACTGAATAACATATAAGTGTCCCTCCGTTTTACCTGCGAGTCGGAACAGAAACGCATTGATTTTTTTTGGAGTTCTTAAAAGGCGGCGTTTAAATTGTGAAATCATTGCAGAGTAGTAGTGGAAAAGCCAGGGAGCGCAGGAGCCCCGGGCGACGACGGTGAAAAGGTCAGAATGAGAGCACGAAGAATCGCAGTTGTATCTGTTCCAAGCAATTTCCTCCAAATGAGCGTAGGGCTATTTAAGGGAGGGACAGGATTGTGTAGATATCCTCAATGTACTTCAACTCGGCTCCTAATTTTACAAGTGTGAAACAGAGAAACCTCATTACCAAGGCGTTTTACCTTTAATCTGTAGCCTTTTTCAAATAATGCCAAAGTAACTCACTAATAAACGGTGGACTTAATACTTGGCCTGGTATGAACTGGTTTGCGCCTGCTCGGAAGAAACTACCCTCATCGTTTATTACTGAACACATTTTCTTGTCTTGTGGTATCGAAATCGAGTTTTAGATTTCAGCATCGCCGTTACAACAATGACTATTAAGGTTAAGGTTTAGATTAAGGTGCACTTCACTGTCCCTCAGTGCTGCGCCTGGGGACCCATCTACGTGATCTTGTTGCTGGGCTTAGTCAAGACTAACTTCGCTGGACGGTTGTACCTGTGTTGAACGCTTTGGGTTGATGGGGGAAACCTACCCAGACATTGGGAGAACAGTGGGAACAATGGGAGAACAATGGGAGAACATGCAAACTCCTTCTCAGATCCTCAAGACTAGACTGAAAACCCACGTCTTCTCCCTGGCATTTAATACTAGCTAGACAGGATATTTAGGATGGTTTTATTGTTTTATCGTTCTTTGCCTGTGTATCGTATTGTCTATATATTTGTTTTTTGTTGACTTTGTATTTAAATGTGCTCAATTTGAATTGAAAAATGTTATTAAAACTCCAGACGGAAGTAATCCAACCTGTTTTAAATAATGAACTGTTTTCTTCTGCTTCATGATGTGCACCCAAAATGAAAATTATAATGAAACGTCTTACCATCAGGGGTGTAGCATCAAATTTTGGGCCCTGGGTACAAATAATCTTGTTGGGCCCACACTACATGTTGTCTAATGAAAATGCCCATTACAGACTTTGTGAGGGGCCCCTTCCTGCACTGGGCCCTGGGTAAACAGCCCCCTTTACCCCCCCTCAGTCCGACGCCCCTGCGCTCAGCCATGCCAGCTAGAACTATTGAATCCTCTCCATGTCACTTTGGCCATTTCTCTATAGTGTTGGAGGAGATAGACTCGGTTTTCTGTAGCAAGTATTTGGAATTAACTCAGTGGTTCTTTTGCTTTAAGGCCAGTCCATAAACAGGGCTGTACTTTATATATTCCAAGCTGATGTGAGATAGTTTAAGTTCCATTATTCAGCATTTTTTTCTTTTTAGAATTTCTTTAGTAAAACAGGCTTTGCAACTATGAAGAGTATACTATTCGAATCATTATTATAATAAACCCTGCTCTTATGGTTGTGAACTACTGTCATTTGCCGAATCATGGGAGAGTGGAAAAACCTTGCTTGTAAAATTAGAAATGGCTTCAAAGAGGGACCAAAAAGTGCTTACTGCTCTAATTGTGAGTCACAGTTGGAATGGAGTTTGTTCGGAAGATCAAAAAGCTGCACTTCTTTCAATGAGTCCAATCCACTGGCTTTTTTTTTTCTTTCTTTTTTTTTTTGACGGCCGGTCTCGCTCTACTTCCTTCCGCTCACACATGGCTGAGTTTCATCAACAATCGTCCCGGACATTTTGGCCCACACAGTTGCGTTCTCCCACACACATGTAGGGCCTGGGATATTCTATTAAACGCAGCCATTTGAACGTACACATGACACACTGCTCTTATCATTGTGCACTACTGAGCAGCTTTGGAAAAACAGTGGGAGGCCATTTTGACGAGCCACTTAATAATTCTCCCGGACAACCGTGAAATTCCTTCTTTTTCCTGTCTTCGCCTTGGTCCGGGATTGGCTCGAAAATTCTTCTGCTTGCTGTGTTTTTATGTTTGATTACGCATTCACTTTTATTGCACTGGATCTTCAGACTCGTTTTTTTTTCACCGTCTGGAGTAAGCCCTCTTGGATATTTGCATAAAGATTAATTAGACAGATGCAGTGTTAGCTTGTTTGCTAAATAATACTTGCTAATTAGACGTGTTTGGTGAACATCTGTTCCGCTGTATTGGACCTGTTCAGAGTGAATGTACGCTCGAGGTTCAGCACGTAGTTTACTTACACAAAACAGCCTCTGTAATTACTGCTCCACTTTTACCACAGGTTTTACAGGTCAATTCAATTTCAAATAAAGAAATTAGATTAAAAGTTACAACTTGCTTTAAACCAGCCAACCACAACATAACAAAAACAGTTCCAAGTTACTGTTGAGATTTCGGAGAACATTTCAAGGTATTTATATTCACTTCACATTGTAATTGGTGTTGGCAACGTTAAAATAAACAAACAATGCAATCAAAGCTATCATTAATTTTAATTATTTTTAATGTCAACAAAAACTGCAGAGCGTTACTAGCCACCTGCAGCCTGGCTTTACAATAATGAGTCTATAAATCCCCATTGGATCAAGAGTGTCTTGCTTCATTTTAGGCATTTCTGTTGACACCTTGTACCTGTTTTTGGGTCAAATTCAGCTTTGTAAAAGAAAAATTCAAATCTGTCAACGGGACAAAAAGTTGTTCATCATTGTGTCAAAGTACTGGTCATAATGTGGCGCTGACGCTAACGTTTTTAACCTTTTGTATAAGTGAGGTGCAGGGACAAGTCAGGTGTTGTAAGCGTAAGAGTGAACATAACATTATATTTCCTTTGCTTGGGCTTCGCAGAGCGGTGTTTGTTGATGTAAACGTGATGCTATCAGTAGTTTTCTGGAGAGCGTTGCCGTGGGATACGTCGTTGCCTGTACATATAGAAATGAGTAGATTACATAGTCAAAACACACTATCGCTCCCTTCATCTCAAATCCTCTGTCTCCTCTTCCTCACGTTTTTATCCCCCCATCTGCTCCCGTCCCTCCGGCTGCACGGTCCCAGTTCACTTTGTATCGGGGACGTCTTTGGGTTTTTGTGCCCTTGGTTTTGCCTCTCAGGCTTTCATCTCCTCCATGCTCATAATCCTGTTTGTCTCCTCTCCTGCTTCACCGGATTCTCACCTTCAACCTCTACCTATACATGCATCCCTTAGGTACTTGGGAAATGGAGGTGGAAATTGGTAGCGTCCTCAGGCGCGCTGTAAAATGCTTCCAGTTTTATATAATAAGCCTCTAATATAAATGTATTTTTAACAATTAAGGCACATCATTATGTATATAATCACATTTTAGAATTAACTTTCAGCGATGAGAATGCAACTCATCTCATCATAGTTGGGTCAAGGCAACAAAAACACCTTTATTTTAGATAGAAGTATATAGATGTATAGTGACTTCTGAGTATGACTTATATATATATATATATTTGTATATTTGAATTGCAGTGATGTAACGTCCAGTTCTTTGAGTACATTTAATAAATAGAAGTAAACATTCGTTCATCCAAAATCTTGTAACTTGGCCTGGTGGTGGCGCCGTGGTGCACGTCCACCTGAAGTTCCATAGTACACCTTTAAGTACTCCATTTGTTCATAGATTGGTGAAGGCCACTGGCTGAGCAGACCATGTGAAAGATCTCATTAAGCAAAGGTCAGGTAACAGTGTGGGGCCCCAGAACAGTGGACACTGGCTGCTCATGTGTGACACAGTCAGTCCTTCTGCTGCTGTTCAATATAAACTATAGAATGTGCTATTTATGTTCCAAACTGATGAACATCTCACATGTGTGTCTGTGTTATTCTCTCACAGCCTTGTATTTCTCTCTATTTATTCTATTTCAACATGACTAAGTGTTATAGAAATGCAGATGCATGTGTTGCCAAAAGCACACACTGAAACCCTACCTTTATTTCAACAGAAACAAACCCAAACAGTCCACACAAGAACGTTGGGCCCTGCACTGCAACCTGTAATCAGAGTGAACGTGTGTGCGTGTGTGTGCGTGTGTGTTGGCGGAGATAAATGCCCCCTTCGGAAATTCAACGCCAAATAATCAAGATTGACACTGGCACACAGCACTGGGAGCTGAACGTGTGGAGGATTGTTTGTGCTATTTTTGTGGGCAGGATCTAATCAAATCTGCTCATGCTGATTATAATAATCGTGAGGTTTATAATGGTATTTTCTCTCCCTTCCTTTTGCAGTTCAAAACTTTAGCTCGGTGTAGAATGCCTGTTAACTTTTGTTGTATGTGGTATACAATTCAATTGTGTGCCTTAATAGAATGAACCTTTACACCAAAGTCTGCATTTATAATGAACACACTGTTTATTAAGAATGATTCAGGCTTAGTATTTGTGCAATGTGCTGTATCAGATTTTTAAAAACTTGAAAAACAGAACCGGTTCATTTTAAATTGTTTTCCAATGGTTTAAAGTTATTCCTCACTTTCCTTCTGTATTGGAGCAAGGCAAATTTTACTCAAATACATGGAAAAAATCTGGTACAACGCCTAACTCTGATCGCTTAATTTAACCCTGATTCATTCTTAAACCAAATCTATTATGCAGAATAGACTATGGACCATATTATAGTTGATTCCCCTCAACATTTACTCACCTGAAGTTGTATTTGGAGTGATTCGTGCGTGTTTGAGTGATCTTTAATCGCTTATTTTCAAGACGCCATATTGCCGATCAATCCCCGTTTTCACCGCCACCGGCATAAGGCCGCAGTGACGTACTTACTTCGTTCTCCAAATTTATTTTCTTAATTTCTGACTTGTTTCTTTTATTAAGTCGTTTTAGATGAATATTGCAACTTAAAATGCGCAAATTATAACACAATGATCCACAGGTGTCATAGATTATAGCCATAATGCAGACACAAGCACAACAGATCTTTTTTAATAAACAATCTGCTCCTTATGAATGATGTCTTTGTTCATTAAGGTCTAGTTATTATAATGTGGTACTAAAAAGCTTGCTAAGGTTTATATGATGAAGAAAAAGAGTGTTCAAAGCAGGTTAAGTACAAGGACAAGTGCCAAATATCATCCATATTCCTCCGCCATCTCCAAAGTGATGTCAATTGTATGAGAAGAATGCAGCAGGTGTTTTCAATGCAGCACAAGTCACTCTGCAGCTCCATCTCAAAAAGTCTTTAATAAAGTCCAGGTTAATGGATTTATTCAAAACTTGCCCTTAACACACTAATCAAATAAATGTACTTTGTCTTCCCCCAGGACACAGAGGTGGTGAACACCGCCATCCTCACCGGCCGTCGCGTGGTGGTGCCTATCAAACTGGTTACCGTGGAAACAGACAGGCAGGTGCGGGAGGTGGACGACCTGGTCACCTGCAGCTCTACAGACGAGGACGTGGTCAAGGTATGAGCGAGGTTTCGAATTTAACCTCAAAATCTGTGCAACAAAGACCTTAACCCTGGGTGTAGATTGTCTCCATGGAGATAGCATAGTTTCGCCTGTTACGTCTCACACTGTTGCATTACACTGGAAAAGCGTTCCTACTATAAGCGAGCTCGCCTCTCCACAGATCTGGCCCGTGGTGTGGCCTGGTGGTGTGACCGTCTTGCTTCCACGGAGACAATTTAATGCTATACCATGAAACCATCCGCGCAAAGCCGTAACGTCTCCAGGTGGCTGTAACATCAAGCAGGTGGCAGAAGCTTCACTGGAAAAGTTCCGCAGTACAACTTTAAGTTTTCCACTGCAGTATGTTGAGTATGTTGTTTATCATGCTGAGTGCTCGTAGTAGTAGTGTTTTAGGATTCCACACTTTGCTCTACTATCGATAGGGGTTATTTGGAGCCCTTGAGGGAGTGAGGGTGCCGTGTTGAGACTTGAGGAACTAAACTGAGGGCACTTTACACAGCGGGGAGCACATCCTGAATCATCATTATAATCACGCATCCTGGAGGATTTGTGTTGTTCTCTAATTCGTTTTGTGCAACACTGCATAATGAGACACTTATCACAGTGTGGAAGCATTTCTCTGCTCACAGTTTTTGTATTGCTCTTTTGAAGTTGTCACAAAAATAAATCCGGTATCTTAAAATAGATAAATTGATTTTTTTAATGCTTTGCTGATTTCAGTTTGGAGTAATAGTTGAAACATTGACATTCCCCCGTGTATTGTGTGTCTTGTAAAGTTAGCATGTGCTGTTGTTGGGTTTGCCCTATGTGAGATCGGCAAATACGCTGCCTGGCCAAAAAAAAAAGTCGCCACCTGGATTTAACTAAGCAAATAGATCTGGGGTTGCTGCAGTTGGTCAGGTCTAGGTTCTGCAACAGTCTGTGCTCAAAGAATGAGGTCAGCTGACCACCGGAATATCTGAATGACCAGGTCAGCTGACCACCGGAATATACTGAATGACCAGGTTATTCCTTCAATGGATTTGTTCTTCCCTGATGGCACGGGCATATTCCAAGATGACAATGCCAGGATTCATCGGGCTCAAATAGTGAAAGAGTGGTTCAGGAGCACGAGACGTCATTTTCACACATGGATCGGTCACCGCAGAGTCCAGACCTTAACCCCATTGAGAATCTTTGGGACGTGCTGGAGAAGGCTTTGTGCAGCCGTCAGACTCTACCATCATCAATGCAAGATCTTGGTGAAAAATTAATGCAACACTGGATGGAAATAAATCTTGTGACATTGCAGAAGGTTATGGAAACAATGCCACAGCGAATGCCGTAATCAAAGCTAAAGGCGTCCAACGAAATATTAGAGTGTGTGGCCTTTTTTTTTTGGTGGCGACTTTTTTTTTGGCCAAGCAGTGTATAATGTTCTATAGTGTTTTAATAGAGCAGTGAATATTTGTCCTTTGACTTCATGTCAGCCCTGCACTAGTTAGACATTCTGGACAAGACTTGGGCTCGGGTCCAGACCAAACTGACCAAACTGTCCAAGTTTCAAAGTGGGGCAAATACAATCCTCTTCCATTAAAAGTCATTATTTTACCAGCCTAAAATGAGGACCCTTTTGCACCCCTGGTTTTCTGTATCCGTTCTGACCTGGTGCCCTTTATCACCTGGAGATTTCACCAGGAGCTGGGCTTTTTAAGTTATCTACTTGCTTCTCTGGTCCAAGTCAGCTAAGCCAATACCACTGTGTGACCACAGACTGCCGAACGCCGCCCAATGAGCTGTAACAGACGTAGCTTCTGAATTTTCATTCTAAAAGGAGCATCCAACTACTATTCAGACTACTAATTTCACAAAAACACGGTTAACACAATTATATCTAAGATTCTGCTTAAAAATCTTGCCTAGTCTTTTCTAGCTTTGTAATTTTGGTGAAGTTTAGAGTTTTACTTCATGGTTGGACACGGGCAGCAGCCTTACGTCGAGGTAATTCCAGAACCGCTACCTAGCAGTCATAATGTCAATATAGTGTTCATTTTCCTTGAGTTATTTCATTATCCTAAACCTGGTGTGTGTTTGACTTTTACTTCCTGTCATACTGGTTGCTTGCCCCGCTCTAATGTCTCTCACCTCGTTCCTCTGTGTGTGCAAACATACCCTGCGATCTCTTCTGCCCTTTGTCGGTTCATTGTCAGTGTCATGCCCTGAAAGTTTTGTAAGAATGTTCGTTTCTGGTGTAAGCGTCAAAGAGGACCAAGAGTCTGAAACATAAAGTCAGAAGGGTTTTAATGAGTTTCGCACAGGTAAAGTGAACAATGAAGCAACAGACTCTACGGAAAGGATGAGAGCCCTGAGATGTGCATGTTTATAGTTTTTATAGTGTCTATCAGTACATGTGTGTGAAGGAGCATCTTCTTCTGGTCAGCATAGCGTTATCTTCATGAACTCACAGCTCTGTCCTTGCCTCCGAGCGACAACGTATAACTATTATATATTATGTGTCTGCATTTTACTGGTATTCACGTGTTATTAACTTAAGCATTAGTACATCGAGATACAAGTTTAAAGTAGAGCGCACTGCTAAATGTAGATACTTTATAGTTTCCATTTTGGATTTCTGTGTTTAGTTTTACTTGTGGTCTTTGTTAGAGTTTACATTAAAGAACGTTTTCAAGTGTCAAGTGCTGTCATACATTTTTGGATCCTCCCTCTGTTTAAAACGTGACAAGCACAGGCTAAAACTAAACTAAATTACACACTAGTTATAATTTACCAAATAAAAACACATGACAACACCTTTATTTTGGTAAACCAATGTTTAAACTGTTAGAAAAATTCATGTCCCTGCATTTTAGATAGCGTTGAAGACATAGGTAGAGGTATTCTGTTTTAAAACCATAGACTGTTTATATAAATGGGCATAGCTAACGCACTAGCTGCTGCGTTCCAAATAAGAAGTGATCATGGCTTCTGGCTCCATCGGCTCCAAATCACTTTACATTGAAAAATTGTCACCCCTCTCTCTGTAACTGCTGCGATGAGCCTTTTGGTGTTAAAATGTTTGTATCAATCCGCTCTACGTGATCCTGGTGTTTTAATTTTGTCCGTGAATCAAGATATAAACATTAATAACAGACAAATCAGGTGCCTTCTTTCCCCGAGGTCGCTCCCGCTAGCGTTAGCAACAGGTTTGATTGCCTGCTCCCTGTTAAACCAGCGGTGTAGACGGGTAGGGGCGTTACCTTCAACAGCCTCGCTCCGGATTGGCTCTTTGGTTGCTATGATACTCGTGGTCGGATTTCCAAATGTGGAACTCGGCTCCAAATTCGCCGCTATAACTGTTAGCCTTGATGAGCTTGGTTTGACTATGAGCTTTGTTTGACTGGAGCTGAACGCTATGGGTGACATCACACTCGCTTAGTCCACTTTTTTATACAATCTATGTTTAGAAGTCGCTGCTACTTCCTGTATTTTCCAACTTTTTGTTTTGTACTTTCCTTCACAAAGTGCCACTTGACTGATGTATGTCGAGTAGAAGCGCTAGGTACATCCAACAGAAGTACTGCTAAGGTTCAAGTGGAAAACCCAAACTGTTTTTAGCTTTTTTCAAAATGTGCATCGTAAGCATTTCACTTCCTTGTAAATAGCCAGTCACAACATCTCTGAGTCACCTTTGGACCAGACAGACAGAAAGACCCAAAGTGTTGACCTAATTTCACACAGATTGCAGGATTAATGAATGAATGTGAAATGCCTTTGGAAAGAAGCACATGCCACCGACTGGAGATTGATTCCAGAGCGCCGTGTTCCTTTTGCCCTCGAGGCCCCAAATGAAATGCACCCTCGCTGTGACAGTTTCAATATGAAGCCAATTTCCCGGTACAAGGCGACAAGAGTGCTGCTGTTTAAGTCCGATCAATAACAACACACTGAGAATGGAAGGAACTCATTCAGATAGATGTAATGCTCCACCTCGATTATGTGAACATGGGGCTGTCTTTGAAGAAGTTCTCACTATAAAAAGTATATTTGAATGGAAGTGGTACGAGGCCAGGAAACAACGGAGCTGGAGAAAATACCCCCAAAATATATGGTTTTTTTTTTCTTATGAAACGCTTCATTTTCTTTTACATCTCATCACCTCTCCGTCTGTTCAATACAAGTCAATTTATTTTTGTATAGTTGGAAATCACAACAGCAGTCGCCTCGCAGGGCTTAACGAAACTGCTGATTTAACCCACAGAAAGTTAGAAAATCAAACGCGGTCATTGGTCAATAGTAGACAAGCAGATTAACCAACTGCCAATGGATAACTGTCCCAGAGAACGAGAAAACGAGAAATTGAGGAGAACCACAGTGAAGGAGAGGTCCACTCCTATGGACTGTGTCTAGGACTATGACACAAGTCCATTTGCAGAGTGTGAGAAGTGTGTAGAGCCAGATACAAGTGTGAGTACTGTGTTGATTCCAAAATATCTTGAAACTAAGTATGGCGGCTTAGAAGGTACAGTTCCCTCTGGAAGTAAGGCTAACATATCGAGGGCCCCCAACCACTGGACCCAAAACTTGGTGCCATCCACTACCAGGTCACATGCAGAGGCAAATATTACTTAAAATATGTTTTCTTTTGGGTTTAAAATCTAGCACTATGTCCTTGCTACTGTGTATGTTTAGCACCTTCCCCCAGTCTCTGAAAAAAATGGGAGCAAAGGGTTGGGGACAGCTGATATAGTCCACAAAATCCATGTGATAAAAGGCACTTTCAGAATGTTAAACCCATAATATCTTGCTTAATACCTGACTTCAAATGAGGTTTCATAACCACAGCTAATTTCTTTTATCTTTTCTTCTGTCGTCATAATTGAAAACTGCTAAATATGTGTTAATCCCTTACATTTGTCACATTGTATTCTCACTTTTGGCAGTGATGTACATAATGTGTCAATGACTGAAGCAGTGAGTTGCTAATGAGTCACTACAAAAGCAATGGTGTATTATGGTTTCTGGCAGCGGTTCCTCTTGTGTGTGCCAGAGCCCTTATTATAAGATGTTTGACTTAACTCAATTTACTGCGACCAAAATGTCCAACTCTTTTCTTCACCTTATTTCAACCATCGCGGTGACCTTACAGCTACTCTCCCACTGCAACATAACTTATTTGTATTTCATTTTTTGTGTCCCCAGAACTGAATTTATCCCCCTATAAGATAATAAATATTGTCTGAACATCCACAGGATACACACAGCTCTTGAGCATAGACAGCTGTTTGACGATGGCACCCATGGGAGACACTGCAGGTAGCTCTAGCTGTCAGTGAGTCACTATTACAGCTGTAAAGTAGAATCCAGGGAGCCGACGCAGCACATGCACCAGACTATTACGCTCCGAGTTCAGCCTCAGCAGCAGCACTTTTCTCCAGATTTATCACTAATTCTTGTCTTTGTTCGACTGGGCCTGTCCCCAATTCAATACGTCAAACTTTAACTCTGAGGAACTTGATGCTAACGGCCGGGGTGGCTTCCAAATTCATGTGTTGGGGAACATGCAGGAGGTGTAATAAGTAGTTTAAATCTTCTTTGACTACACAGGAAAACAACATGGCTCAAATGGAGTAGCTAACAAACTCCTTTAGCCTGTTCCAAAGCTAGATATGGGGGTAAACTTGCACCAGGAGAGGCATCCAGTGTAAAACTATTAAAAATTCTGAATCACGCTAATCATGTCGGGTCTTTAAAATGGTGGAACCCATTTTATCCATGTAATAGTTGAGCAAATTTTGTTTTACCCTAACACAGATAGATTGTAAAAGGGTTTTTTTTAAGACCGCTGTGCGCTCTCTGTACACACTATTGTCAGACAGTTGGAAAGTGCGCCATTAAATGTTGTTAGCTATACCTTGACGGCAAATGCTTATTAACTCTTCATGGCTAGGGTGCGTTAAGAAAGTGAGGAATAACTTTGGACTGCTGCAAACGCAATTTCAAATGAATTAGTTCTGTTTTTCATGTTTTCAAGATCGTAAAAATGATCTACTGTGCCTTCAAAATATCAGTTTGCATCATGTTGGTAACGGCCGTGCCACTGTCAACAAAAGAATATGAGCGGTTTTTGCAGAGTTTCATCCATGTTATTTTGTGATAGCTTCATCAGTTCTTCTTATGATCACAGCGTTTTTCCACCTTCAAGTCACTCAAAGCGCTTTACATCAAGGAACCACTCGCCCGTTTACACGCACATTCATAGGCCAGTGTACGGAGACACCGGGGGCGAGGTGGGTCAAGTGTTTTGCACAAGGACTCAACAACAGCAGCCATCTGTGGGAGCTGGATCAGTGGACAAAGGCTCGACCGACTGAGCTACTGTCGCCCCGCATAGTAAACTGGCCGTAGTGGGTATTGTATTTATGCCCAAACTGGCTTAATTCTGCTTGAACAAGTTATATGGAACTCGTTGGCTTTCTTTGGTGAGATTAGAGTTCTCCATTGCATCACTTTCTGTTAAGCAAGTCTCTGTTTAATTACTCATGGTGGATAAATGTTTGCAGAGGGAATTGTGCCGTCCAATTCCCTTCCTCACTAATGGATGCATTAGAGCACAAGCTAAAACGTCCGGGCAAAGTGCTGGAGATTCCCCCGTGTTTGGTCTTCTCACTCGGTTCATCATATTTATCAAGCTAGCGTTCCCACTGTAGTATCCACGCGTGTATTGTGTGTTGTTAAGGCGCTGGCTTCATCCCCTGGCGTTGTTGACACAGCAGTACGTGTAGGTCAGTCGGAGGAGGAGGACGAGCAGGGGACGAGCGCACGCGTACACACAAATTAGCAGCATTAGCCCGACCTCACGAAGGCGGCGGCGCTCTGACGATGCAAGATGGTGATGGGTGTGTTTGTGGGTGGAGGAGGGGGTGGGGCGCGATGACACATGGATCAATGGAAAGGGGGAAGAGAAGAGAAAACGGAGAGGAATTCTAAGCTGTGTGTTTAATGAAAAGCATGTATTTATTTATTTATTTGTGACTTATTGTGCTTTGCTTGGCATGTAAAGTGTGTGGGGACATTGTACGCACACAAATGTCACATTTAAAGGCCCCAAAATCCAGGAATGGAACCTGGGATCTTCTTGCTTGTAAGATTCCATACAACTATGCCACAATGCCACTGAAACTCCACTTAAAAGATATGTTGCAGTTTAACAAATAAATAAAGTAAATGGTCACAAGGAATCACTCACTCATTCACACACACACATTCATACTCCAGTGTAGGCATTGGGGTGCCAGGTGGGTTAAGTGTCTTGCCCAAGGACACATCGACAATATTCCTTTGTGGGAGTTGGAATCGCATCGCCAACCAGAGGATCTGACTGCTCTACCAGTGATGTTTATGTCGAGAGCGGGATTCAAACCGCCAACCTTCAGAATCTTGTTGCCCCAATAAACAAAACGTAAAACCTGCAACAGTTTGTGAATGAAAGAAGTCAGCTCATCTCATTTGCTGTTTTAGTCATAACATTTGTCAAACTTATATACTGTATGTAAGGGTGCCACCAGGACCAATCCTAGTCTAAGGCTTTATGCAGTCGCTCTTCAGAATTCTGCTGAACTTACGTGGATGAGTTTGCCTCAGTAATTGTCATTTTATATATATATATATTTTTTTATTATGACTTAATAAAACATTATTAAAATTGAACTGAACTTATTTTTGGTCCTGAAATACTGCCGCAGCCACCAAAGCGTCGTTCTAAACACGGCCCTGCTGGATGAATGCTGAGGAACAAAAAGATGATTCAAAGCACCGAGGCAAACTTCCTTCAATAACATGCTTGGTATAGTTTTCATTTTAGTATTTAGTTCACAGCTCCAAACCCGTTTTTCTCATGTACTCGATATTGCTTACGCAGACGGAAACCTCATCCCGGGACGTGCCCAGGGGGGTCCGATGGTAATTGTGTGGAGATCCCTTAGTGCTGTTGTCGGTAATTGAATTTGACAAAGAGGAAGAGCAAAAGGCTGCGTAATGGAAGGCAGCGCGTGTGTGTGTATCTACATGCAGGTCTGAGGCCACTCCCACACTGTACATGTCCGTGTATCGGGACAGAGTCGGAGCAGATAAGAATTGATCCGTGTGCGTTTTAATGAAGCAGTTGTACAGTTGGACATGCTTCTCCCTGATCAGACATTCATGCACACTCTCCCGCCAAACTTTCGTGCCCTTGAGGAAACGCCCTGTACTGCCTTCACCATAGCATGACGCAGAACTCTTTCAAATATTATTATTATGAATTGAGTTACCTGCTACTTTCTACTGCCATTGTTCTTGTACGGTAATGCTGCTACTAGTGCTGGTACTGTGTGTAAAGACATGGACTAAGGGAGTGTGACGTCACCCAGCAAAATAAAAACACGAGCCTGACAGCAGCAGTTACGGAGGGAGGGGCGACAGTTTTTCAATAGAAAGTGAACTGGAGCCAGAGTCAGTGGAGTCAGAAGTGCGCCCACGCTCACTTCCTATTTGGAACCTGGCGACTAGCAGGTTAGCTACGTTCATTTATATATACAGTGAATGGTAAATGCTAACTCTGACATCACGGTCAGTAACATTATGATTGGTAACACTATGTCTATTTTCCTGTGTTCCTTATTTTACTTAGGCTCCTATTACTCACCTTATGTATTTATCATCGCTATTCATTTGCTATTAGATGTTTATATAGGCCCTTTTGTATTTTTGTAAGTAATTTTATCTAGCGCATATTTTGGCAAAGGTATCATTTCTCATAAATTTCTCGAATAGTTATTATTTCACTTTCCACCTCCACCAGTAAAATGATAAATTGTCACATTTTTATATAATGCTTTTCCACCTTCAACGACAGCATCTGTTTGTGTGAGCTGGATTCGCACCGCCAACCTGTGGCTCTGTAAATCTGACCGCTCAACCATTGATGTTTACGTCGAGAGCGGGATTGGATCCTCCAACCTTCGGATCAGTGGACAAACACTCTACCCACTGAGCTACTGTCGCCCATAACTAAATATTCTACGTGTGTGATCCGCTTGAGTTGTGCATGAATATATGACTCTATCTTGATCAATAATCCTGCAATTTGCGTGACAAAAATCTATTTTATTAATACGTTTTTGTCAATGTGCATGCCGCTGGTGCTTTGTCATAGTTTGGGGAACCCTGCCATCCGTCAACGCGCTGCTACTTTGCGAAGGTCGCGGAGCTATTCATGTCAGAGGAGCTGGTGGAGCACAGCGCATTTAAAGCAGTGGTTTATACACAAAAGAACAGCCCTGACTGCCTCACCGTTAGCAGCAGACAGGAGGGAGAGGGGCGTGATATCAAAGTGGCCACTAGAGGGCAAGCACTTACAGAACATTCTTAATTCAATCATGTGTTTAGGTCATATTAATGCCTCATTTAAAGTTTATTTGGCAAGCAGGATGTGGTGTGATTACATAAAGATGACTAAAAATAAGGAGCGACCTTTGACGACTGACTTATGATTAGAATGGTTTTGCTTAAGTTGTGTTGATGAAGAGATTTTAAACAGTAAACGGTAAAATCTAACTTCATAACTTCTAAACAAAATATTATTAAATTTTCTTTTTTTTTCTTTTTTTCTTTCTCTCCCTTGATGACAATTAGATGACAGCAGAGGTGCATTTAGAGTAGCCAAAAATTATATTCAAGTAAGAGTATCGTAAGCTCCAAATAACGATACTCATGCAAAGCAGTGGTCCAGTAAATGAAGAGTATAAAAGTATTTGGGAAAATACTAACTACTAAAAGTAACTGAATGTGAATGCAACATCTGATTTAAATTACAATGAACTTTAAATAAATGTTAAATCTGTGTAGTTTTCATAAGATAGACCACAGAACATTACAAAAAATCATATCTGAAATATGTTCCGAAGCTTTTGTCACTTGCAGACTTACTCACAGTGGGGAGACAGTGTATTATTTTACAGTTCCACATTAAAATATACGAATCAAGTAGGAATAGAAGTATAGTGTCAGGAAACTACTCCGTACAAGTGCAGCACAGTTCGAACACTATTTCTGCTTCCTGTTTAGCGTCCCCCCATCGCATGGACAGAAACTCTTCTTTATGCTACTTCTATCCAGGTTTGTGTCTAGCAAAGGGGTGTATATATAGTTTGGTGATCCCTTCTGACTGAGCTCACCAAATGTAACAATTTTCACAAGAAACAAAAATATGACTACTTTTTTTTTTCTCTTTGTTATTGAGAAGAGAGTGAGAAACGTAGGAGAGAAGGTTGCAGGAGGTTATAAGTTAGACCGGATACCTCCTTGTTGCCGCGGGTCAGTTCTAGCCTTGAAAGGGAATGAAAGGTAAAGTGGATTAAAGCCAGGGGTCACACACACACACACACACACACACACACACAAAGTTAGCACCCACTTCTTCCATTTAGCAGTAACAGGCTTAAGGATTGGCCTGCGATTCTGGTACACAGCATCACACCGGACCATTAGTGACACCCAGCACCCATCCATCTACCCCGGCGAGTAGCGACCTTGAGGGCCCCAAACTATTTTTCAGATCTCACAAAGACGTTTTGTTGGTACATCAGCAAAAAAGTGAAAGTTATACCCCCCCGAGATGTACCGTAAAAGTGACAGGAAGTAGAAGGCAGTTTCAGTGTCACACCAGTAAACAATGGCTTTACTGCAGCTATGCATTATGGGACGACGGAATAACATCATGAAATACTAGCTCGATATTTCTGTTACAATCCCGATAGAACTATTTATGGTATTGTTTTGTACTTGTGATGGCTTAGTCTGGAGATTTATGCGCCTACACAGATAACATAAAGCAACTGTGATACTACCTCATCTGAGACACAATTAGAAAGAGATAATGAACTGTTTACATAGTCGTTTCACTGCTTATGTCGGCGCTAAGTGATGTCGCTCTTTGTTTAAACACGCTGCGTTTTTTTGTGTGGGAAACGCGAGCTTATTAAAGGTGCCCTGTGTACATTTTTGCCGGAAGGTCACCTGGAATGTTTCAGGGTATGGTATTAATTTATCTGGCTTTGATTTTGACAATTACAGGTGATTTTATTGCCACAGAAGTAGCTAAGTTTAATGCTGTTTTGTGGAACATTGCAACAAAACAAACTTAAAGGTTTTGGACGCTCCACCTAAAAACATACAGCCCCTTTAATTAACCCTTTAAGGACTGAGCGCATTATAGACCATTATAGCTCGCCTAAACTTTTTTTTTCTTTTTTAGCCTTAAAAATCATGTTAAAGGAGGTATCCGCATGTTCTTTTGCCTTTTTTTCACACAACTACCTCTGTTTTACATACCATTCTTATTCACACAACTACCTCTGTTTTACATATCCATTCTTATTTTTCGTTGATGCATCAAATAAGTGCGTAACACCAGTTTAAGTAGAAGAAAAATTATAAAAAATGAATGTACCTTTGAAAACATGTCCAAAATGTCGATAAACTGATACTTCCCCAGAGCGACGCCTCGGCACTGACTGGGAGAATCCCGGCGACACCTGCGCTCTGATTGGTCGTCTTCGAGGGACAACGTGAGCACATTACCATAATGACAGTAACATATTTAAAGAGCCCTGTGCCTCTGCTTTGAGATGCCATTTGAATTTACATGACGGCACAACTGGTTGCAGACTTACGGTAATGGAAAGTCCGCAACTGCGACTCTATCGGTGGCGATAGCATCTGACGCTATAGGGTTAAGTATTTATGTCAAACTTTTTTTTTATTTCTTAAGGCTTGTCCAACTCATTTTGCTCCATTTTTACACTTTTTTGTGTTCAGTTGGACTTCTTCAGTTGGACTTCTTCAGGAGTCATTTCTGTGCCATGCTGTGTTATGGTCTAGTGAGCAAACTTCCCTTACAGAGCAAAGAAATAGTTACATTTTCTTTGGGGTAGCGGTTGCTCAGTTGCTTAAGAGCTCGCCCTCTAACCTGAAGATTGATAGTTTGACCCCTGTTCCCATGCATCCCATTGTGGTGTCCTTGAGCAAGACTTCACCCACCAACTCATCTCCGGAGAGAGTGAATGGGTTATTCCTTGATGTGTTGAATAAATAATTAAAGAACTACATTAATATAATAAACTTGCATGTGAGTGTAATGGCAGAGGTCGTGTCCTGTTTAGACCAGCTCCTCTCACCTGCCTGACCTTTAGGGACTCCAATCGATAACTAATTAGCCACTGATTACCATGTGAAAACACACTGCAGAGGACACGTGCATAAGCAGCCAGAACGAGGCGGCCTGTAGCTTTGAAAATGCATGGATTTGTACTTGTTGGGGTTGTTGAGCACAGGGTACACCTTACTGATGTCTATTCAGTAATGTACAGAGAGATTTTAAATGTAATTAATGAAAGAACATTTATAGGCTGCCTGCTTGTACCCATCCCAGCAGCTGTATCGCAGTTAATGACTTTTATAGTTCACTAAGTATCTTGGGCAGCTATGTTCCTGAAGCCCATTACTCTCTCTGTCTCTCTCTGACATTTTGGCAGCTGTTGGCGTGCCTCCATTTTGGTTCCCCCTGGGAGGCCATGTTGGGTCCTGGAGGTGCATTAGTGCCCTGTCATGGACACATGGGACCGCTGATAGCTGTCCTCTACTTCTGTGTGTCTCTGTCCCGTGTATGACCCCCCGGTGACAAAGTGCTACATGGGAAAAATCTCTTCCACCCTTGTCTGCTAAGAAATGACTTTGAATATACTGTGGGCCAATAAATAATGCTTCCAATTCCGAAAGCTGTTTGCAGTCATGTGTAGTGTGAGTTCAGATGTCATGTCAAATGAATTGATGTTGGCCTTAAAACTGGTTTGTGCAGACAGAGCCTTCACAGTTGACTCCATTTGACTTGTCAGACGATCTGTCCTCATCGGAGATCTGAAAACATCCACAACAACCTTCACCTACTTTTTGGTTCAAGTTGTCGACGAATGAAGAAAATTGACAAACAAAAAAAACAATTTCTGAAGCACTGGTCCTTATTTAGTGGCTACTGTTTGATTATTTGGAAACTGACTTGACAGTTGGCATGGGAATAGTTGTTAATTATGCCTCGTGGTCATAATAATCCACCACTGTTTAATATTTTAAGGAACTCTCTATTTTTACTTGTCCTGTTTAGTTAGCATTTTCCCGTCTAACATACCCAAGGTTAAGTGTACTATTTTCCCTGTCAAGAAGCTTCGCCATCTCCAGATCTTGAACTAGGTTTGCTCAGGACTACCTTGTTGGGGGATTAGTCTATTGTGCGTGTTTTATGTTGATATGCTGTACTGAACATGTTCTTACAGTGTGAGGGAGCTGACAGGCGAAAGTAAGAGCCACAGGGATGATGAAGTATCGACAAAAAAGTGAAAGAATAAGACAGTCAGAGGTTACTTCTATAGTATTAAAGTGAGAAACTAAGTGTAGCTGTACTTAAGCCGTAGTCCTCTGCCCTCCCATGCAGTCCTCTCCCTGATCTGCTCCCCTGTGCAGGCTGCTGTCTGGGGCGTATAATCTCTGCTCTGTGCTCAGACCCTGCCCCACAGGCCTGTCCCGGGTGGACGTGTCCTGAATAGCTCCAGAGGGATCCTGATCAGAGCCGGGCTGTTTCCACTGCCCAAATTACCTTGCTCTCCAGTCATCCCCGCGCCTCCCTCTGCCCTGCTTTCCCATGTAGACCACGTCTGCGAGCGCGCTCAGCCCATTTAGAAGTTGTACAAAAGTGAGACAGAGAAAAAGAGCGATAGAGAGGTGTTCCAAATCAAGTGCAGTATTGCCGGCGCAGAGCTACTGTTTTCCCTCTGCAGGCTGTTAGCGGCGGGCAGACTCACCGCACCGATGTTTACATCCACTTAGGCCGGGCGCGCTGCTGTTATGAAATCATGTAGTGTAAAATTGAGAGGGCACCAACGGTCACAGTACAAGCAGGTAATCACCACTATGATTAGCTTTGTGTGGAGGAATAACAGGCTGGCATTCTGTGGTTGCTAACTCGCTCCGGCAGCCCATTCAAATGCATGTACTGCACTTCACTCTGGACTATAACCGCTTAAACAGAGGATTCGGTTGAAACAATTTGGCGCATTTACATCGGCAGTGATAATCAGATAACAAGATGCCATAATGGTGTAACCCAATACTTAGATCTGTTTTTTGGTGTGGTGTCTGGTGTTCGCGCTGTAATTAATGGATTGCAAGTAACAGTTGCGAGGCATTTTAAAATAACAAAAATAACTTTCATTTTTGCATAAATGTTGAACAGTCAGAATGAAGAAGTGCTCACGTCAGATAACTATGGGATTTCAGTAATCAGTGCAAGTAAACATAGCCGCTGGTAATATCTGACATAAAGATTAGTTGATTCTGGTTGAACATACCACACTTTTGCTGACTATTTTAACAAAAAAAGCTCCAGAAAAAGTCAAATTTTTGTGTAATTTAGAAATATGTAAATCATTAATACCCAGATCTTTACACTGAATACCAACATTTGCAAGTATGTGAAGTAAGCCGGTGTGGGGTGGAGTTGGGACAGCACCCTGCACACACAATAGGGCCATACAAAGCGACATATTGGGGCCAGTGTTGACTTATATCCCTATGCTAATAAGCTCACTAATTCACCCAGGAGCTGAGAGAGAAAAGCCAGTCTCCTCACACACAGGAGAGAACTGTCCTCTGCAGACCTCACCGACAAAGACTCGAGAATAAGAAACTTTCAAACATTACTTTGTGTCGTCTTCAGAATAAAATAAGGAGGTTCTGAAGAATAGAAGAGCAAGGACGTTTAAAATCACGACCAAAGTGACAATGGAGGAAAAGTTGCTTGTTAAACTTGGGTGAAAGAATGAAGTAAATGGAGTGATATAGCAGCCCTGAGTGGTATGACGCGCAAAAATTCAGGAAAGATTTTTTTTTTTTTTTTCAGTTTTATAAAAATCAATTTGCTTTTTAATTACATTCTAAATACATTTTTGTTCCACCTCACCACGTTCCACATTTATGTCTATGAGCCAAAACATGAGGAGGAACAACACCAATTCCTCCAAACATGATGATTAACAGGGTCAGCTGATTCGAGACTATGCAGTTTAATTAGAACATCTATGTCCAACCATAACTTAAAGACTTTTTCACTAACTCGTTCCTTGCCCTCACAAACCCTTTTGGCTAGTTTTACATGCAAACATTTTCCAGGCACATCATAGACTGTATAAAGAACTGGACTAAGTGAGTGTGACGTCACCCACAGCGTTCGGCTCCAGTCAAATGAAGCTCATCGAGGCTGGAGCAGTTATAGGGGTGAATTTGGGGCCGAGTTCCATATTTGGAATTCCGACCGCGAGTATCATAGCAACTGAAGAGCCAATCCGGAGCGAGGCTCTTGAAGGTAACACCCCTTCCCGCCCGCACCGCTGGTTTAGCAGGGAGCGGATGCTTAGCAACGCTGTCAATCAAACCTGTTGCTAACGTTAGCGGCTGATTTGTCTGTTATTAATGTTCATATCTTGATTTACAGACACAATAGCGAAATAAAAATACCAGGATCATGTAGAGCGGGTTAATAAGAGCATTTTAATACCAAAATGTCAAGCCTGACAGCAGCGGTTATGGAGAGAGGTGGGACGGTTTTTCAATAGAAAGTGAACTGGAGTCAATGGCGCCTGAAGCGCGCTCATGCTCACTTCCTATTTAGAACGCGGTGGCTAGCAGGTTAGCTATGTCCATTTATATATACAGTCTATGAGGCACAAGCAGCTTTCAAACACCTTTTTCAGATCACAGAGCTCAGCCAATCCAGTTCTGGCCCAAGAGTAACACAGCAATGTCCCCAGTTCTTTTTTCCACGATCAATAAAAAGTTTACAGTTTGATGCAGAAAGTACACAGCAGTCTGATTTAGAAAAAGTCACGTACTAGTGTAATTAAATGTTGACGTTCTACGCCCACAGAAATTCAAGTAGTCAGACAAAAGATACACTTCATCAAGACCAGACCATTCAGTGAAAATAGAAATACTGGTTTAGATGACAGTCCAATGAGGTTCATCTGGTCTTATAACTTATTTTACTATTCTTATTCTTTTTTTTAGACCAAGGTTTAGTTTGTTTTCATACCTGACAGTTTTGTTTGCCTCACAGTGGTCACATGGTGTTGCTGTGATGTGACCGGTCAGCTGATTTAAGCAGGTTTTGGCGCTGTCTTCCTACGGTGGAGGCAGGACGGCAGCGCCATCTGCAGTCCAACTTCTTCAGGACAGTATCCCAGGAGCAAACATCACAGCGACAGAGAACTACAAACATCATCAACATGCCCACGTGACTATAAACCGGGACGAGGGGGCTTTTTAATTCTCACACACCTGGGTATGAAAACAAACTAAACCTTGGTCTTAAATTAGTTTACATAAGTTCGGCTATTTAGCAAAAAATGAACCTATTTGATTGTGTTTAGATTTGACCTGTTGTCTGGCTCGTGTTAGATGCCCGTCTCTCTTGATGATGAAAGTAATTGCTTCCAATCAGCTACAGTGGCAGAGTAAACATGCTTTTCTTTGGGACTGTCAGATGGTTTAGCGCAAATGACCACAGATCACCATTACACTCTCCAGTTTCTGAATTTCAAATGAACTCGTATCAGTAATACGCTGCTAAAATCTAATGTGACTGTGAGGCCCTGGAACCGCCCCCTCCATCATTTCTTTATTACGCTCATCAAACGGGTCTTCAGTGTGGGGCTACAGAATGATAATGTTGTAAAGCGTAGGAATCCATGTGCAATAAACAGAAGCTAAATGAAAGCCATATGAACCCGCGCGGAGGCAAGCGGAGCGGTGCAAGCTTTCTCTCCTGTGACGGACAGGTGGGAGGTCTAATCCCATCACAGAGCGGGTTAGTCTGTCCCCTAAGGCCCGCCCCTGTCTGCCGAGTGGGCTCTGATTGGATGATGTGATTCCTAAAGTCAGATGGATTGGATTGGCCCGCGGCAGGAGAACGACCCAAAACAGGCAAGAGGGAGAAGCCGCGAGTGTGTGTGTGTGTATGGAACAAACAGAGGGGAAAAGGTAGCAAAATGAAATCCGAGAGCCAGGGAGATGGATGGATGGAGGTGCATGGTGAAAATACACATCTGAGAGACTAATCTTGGAAATCGGTAAGCCATAGAAGGCAGGGAATAGCGCTGTAAATTCAGATAGATCACTTAGCCGCGAGCGAGATGAATGTAGATGTAAATAAATGAGGCTGCCGCAGGGACTGGTGCTAAATGAGAGGAGGGAGGAGGAGAAGTCGGGGGATTCCTGGTGTGTTTTTGTAAGAATGTTTTTGAGAATTATAACTTTAGTTGTTGTTTTCTTTTGTCGTGACATGTTTTAACAGGCAGAAAAAAATGAACACTACTTGTACACTTAAAGTAAGAATGAACTGTCACAGCTCTACTCCATCTGGTGGTGCAAAATGAAATGACAAGCTGATAACTTTTGGTTTTATTTTTAATGGGTTTGTTAAAACATTGACAAATCGTACTATACACATACATACACAGTTTAGGACATTTTGAGAAAATCCACAATTATTCCTTAAGTGATTACCTATGAAATTGTATAAAACTGTGCATACGACAGAACATGTTGTATTGTAATGAAAATATATGTATTTTTTACTATAACCGCTTGTTATATCATTTTAGATGGATCTATATTTAAAGGGAAAAAACATAGTATTTTTGGATGCAGACAGTGTCACTCAAAATGCTATTCCCAAATACCACATATGTCATGTCATATCATATTTTTTATATATAGACGTGG
>KN483211.1:5425-18137 GCA_000787095.1 Periophthalmodon schlosseri | reverse complement strand
CCCTACACTCAGAACAGTCAGCCAAAACGTAACAATACAATATCCCCAAAAACATGCCGGAGGGGCAGGGTCAAAGGTCAACACATGCATAGTGTTTTCTCATTCATGTTGCCAGTAGAGCTCCTGCCGGTTCAGTGTTGTCTCTTATGCACAAATGACGATATATATTTCTGTCTCGACATGTTATAATTTTGACCACGACGTTCTTTGCGTTTCTATATCTTGACATTGACATTTTCTAGTCGAAATTTCCTTTGGGCTAAAAAAACAAAAACAAAAACAAACAAAAAACTATTATTATGTTCTTATAACAGATCAACAGCAACACTACGTTATAACCGTCTGTTCTAGACATTTTAAGACTTGCAATGTAAACTAAAATAGTCCTATGTCATGAGCTAAAATGTTCTTTAGTTGTCCATTTGTGAAATTTTATCACGAAATGGTGCTTCTCGAGAAGGGATGCATAATTCACATAATTAGGCTCACCCATGGAAATACAAGAGGGAGCAAAGCTCTGTGGGGGAGCACAGACAGAACACCTCCATGCACCTCCAAAGCTCACAGTGGCAGGGACAGTGCCGCACAATTCCTATAGAAACAAACGCCGTTGGTCATAATGAACAAACTTTATGCGAGTTTCAGAGATTGTGGATTATTGTTGCCCACAGGGATGTCCACATTATCAAGTGCAGAAGAAAGCCTGAGCTTTTTACTGGATTTACCAAGCTCCAGATTGACAGTAGAAGTGGATTTCTGCAGCTAAACAGGCTGGTTGATATGAATATATTTTTACATCGATATTGCTTTTTAAAATTTGGTTTTATTTGAATGATTCAACCATCGTCTTGTAACAATCCAAAAACTGTACTTTGTGTATTGTTGATTAACATAGTCTATTAATTAGGCAGAGAGAGAGAGTGGTTTGAAAAGAAACAATCCCAGATGCTAAACACTGTTCATTTGTATAACATTCAACAATGTTTTTTTGTGTTTATTACACTGGCATGAGTGATTTAGCTGATAATAGATCATCTGCACATTAGTTAGAGCACATCGTGTTTTCACTAATTTATAAATTTTACATCATTTAAACTGTCAGTATCAGTAAACGTTATAGGTACAGGGCTTTATACTAAAGTATATTTTTCATAAACATCTCCAGGGAACCTTTTTGATGATGGAAGAAGGTTAAAAGTAAACCAGATGTCCAGATGTTGCAGAGTTAAGGCAAAATCTACGTGCTCTGTGCTCTTTAAAATAACACTTGTGCCAGGTAAGGGTCACTTCAGTTTAATCTGATTAGTTTTAAAATAAACCACTGTCCATGACAGTGGTTTGACCATGATATAATTTACAAAAAAAAAAAAAAACTCCAAAAGCGACTCAGTGACATTTATTACCGCTAATTCAGCCCTGCCAATATGGTGTCCCTGTCAAACTGAGTCACGTGGGAGCAGGAGCTCTGTGCACAGTAACATGCTAGCTAGCTCCCTGTGTCTTAAAGCTAACAGCCACTTTTATTCAAATTGAAAATAATAAAATAAACAACCAATAAAATTTCAAATTAATTAAAATAAAGACCACCCAATTATTTTATATGTAGAATACTTCAGTTTGTGGCATTGTTTTAATATGTATTATCTCAAAATTAGCATTAGCGTTATCATTGGGACACAAACATCTCTCTTGTGTCTCCAGTGAAGGATTCATTTTATTTGTGTAGTGTTTAACATGTTTTCAGTGACATCCACCCACAGCTCCATGTCCACTGTCTGATCTTTAAATATTTATTCATTTTAACGTGACTCTGCAAAAACCCCACAGAGATACAACTGGACAGGAAGTAGTGCCAACACTGAGGTTGCCAGGCGCTGTTGTGCACAGAACCTATTGTCAAATCAAGTCATGTCGTAAATAGTCCATGGCTTTCACACAAATTATAGAGATGCAAAAAATCAATAATGATATTTCCTCCACATTTTACACTGTTCTGTTGCTCTACTGCAGACACTGAGTTAGTATTAATTTCATAGGCCTATCATATAATTCTTCTTACAAGTTATAAGCATCGACACATGAAGCAAAGACAAAATAACACCTGTCGACCTGTATGCGGTGATTTCAAAAGTAACAGTTACACAGGAAACTTCATTAAACTTCCTAAAAATTCATTCAACTTGACACACATAGTAACGTATCCTCATGTTTAGCAAAGGGCTGTTTCTGAGTGAATCTTTTCATAAACATTATCCTTTGTGTTTGTGCTGAGGCGTGTAGGACGCTCTGGACCCGTCTGCTCTCTTGTTGTGGTTGGCTGCTGTGTTTTTGATGATGGCGGCTGCAGTTTTTTGAATTCCAACCAACTTCGCTTTCCTCGTCGCTACAACCTCTCTTTTTACAGCACGCCGCGTCTTCATTTTTCTGCCTTTGCCGTTGTTGTGTTGTGTGTTTGTTCTGCTCCTCGCTCGCTCAGTCTCTCTCAGAAACACACAGATTAAATCCATTGCTCAGTGTCCTCAAAGCTCCAGCTCAGCTAAAAACACCAATACATCTGTTCTTTAGTTGTTGGCTCCTTTTTGCATCTGCGTGACTGGTCAGCCAAGTTTATGAGCGTGGAGTAAAAGTGCCCTCGCCAAACATCAAATCAGAGAAATAATGATAATGTCTGTGTTGGCTCTTACGTTACATCGCTAATATGTTTTTTGAAATAACTTCCAGTCTAGCGTTGGGGAGGTAAATCAGGCGGCTTGCCCTCTGTAACCTCACAGTTTACAGTCATGGCAAACTGCTATTAATATAATATCAGAATCATAGAAAACAAAAGAAAGACGTTGCCAGTTACTTTCATAAATATATTTCCGTAGTTGGTAGTACTCAACTAATATTTACTTCACTTTGAAATAAAATCATACTCCTTAGAGACACCATTTACTCTTATTATTCTTGAGTATAGATTTTTCAGTGTAACAGTACTCTTACTTAAGTAAAAGTACTCTTGTGGCTACTTGGTTACTCTTCTCGATGTGAGGTATGATTTAGTTTTGTTCATTTTTGGTGGTCTGTCCTTCGAAAATACCAGGTTTTGTGCACTCACTCTAGGGCAACAGTAGCTCAGTTGAGCGTTTGTCCATCTGAAGGTTTGCGGTTCGAAACCCGCTCTTTACATAAACCATCACCGGTCGAGCGGGGTCAGATCCACTGATCCGCAGGTTGGCGGTGCGATTCCAGCTCCCACTGATGAATACTGTCGTTGTGTCTTTGGGCGAGACACTTAACCCACCCTGCTCTCAGCGTCTACGTGCACTGGCGTATGAATGTGTGTGTGAATGGGTGAGTGGTCCCTTGATTTAAAGATCTTTGAGAGCCTTGAGGTGGAAAAGCGCTATATAAAAATGTGACCATTTACCTTCCAATTATATTAATATGTAAAGTCGATGTAACGTTGAAAAAGTTACTCTCACAATTACTTTTACATGTGTAGTTTCCCCCAATACTTTTTTACTACTTAGTAACACTTATTAGTAATTTGCACTTCTTAGTACTTAGGGATAAATAATCTGGTTGTATTTGTACTTTTACAATCTACTCACCTCCGGCGACCCCTTCTCTGGAACCAACTCTTTGAAATGATAGTTTTGATAAAATAACTGAAAACCAAACCAAAATAAAACTAATTAGATTCACTCCTGTGTGTATTTTTGAAATAATTCTTCAGTTGTATAAACAGGTTGCAAAATGAGAGCAGGCTTTTGGAGTTCCTGCGGTGGGGCACAGTCTGAGAGCTGCAGTAATTGATCAGGCCTGCTCTAAATGACCCACTTGGACAATGGACACAGTGGGCCCTCGCTCCTCCACGGGCTCATTGGAAAGTCCAGGCACTCAGCCGCAGCAGCGCTTTCACCCTGATTTACACCTGGAATATAAAAATGATTTGGAGAAATAGTTTGGGGCACCAACAGCCCAACGTCCCCTTTGATGTTAACAAGCGGTAAATCAGGTTTTGGAGAAGCAGGAAGATGAAGAGGAGCACGTCGATAAGGGAGGGGGAGACAAAGGGAGGAGGGGGGTCAGCGCAGAGCAATAGCAAGTGTTCTGGAAGATAGAAAAGTTATAGGCAAAGAAAAAATTGGAAAGTGAAAGCACCTCTCCTTTTATGTTTTGGCAGCGGAAGCAAAGAGGAGAAGAAGAAAGTGGAATTGAAACAAATTAAAAGCTTTGAGAGGAGAAACACTTTACCTCAGATGTACAAAACGTTAACCTCGAAACAGATCAAAGACATTTGGGAGAAGAAGGAAAGTCAAAAGGGCTCATTCATTCTATGTTTTGGTTTAGGTGTGTGAGAAGAAAGGAGACTGTTCTGTACATCTTATATGACAGTCTTATTTTGAATCCGATGTAATAATGATGGAAAAACACAAATATTAAGAAAAAGAAAAAAAGATTTTTGTCACTATGGTTAATTAAAGATTCTTCCCATCTCAGAGTTCCCAAAAAGTCCCAGTTCTGCAGTGACAGGTCTGATTTAGTAAGAAACCACAGTAACATTCTGTGTGTGTTGGTAGGATAATTACAAAGAGCTCACCTATGGTCATGAGCTCTGGGTAACCGAAAGGACAAGGATACACGCGGCCGAAATGAGATTCCTCCACAGGATGGCTGGGTGCTCAGGGAAGAGCTCAGTCACACGGGAGGAGCTTGGAGTAGAGCCGCTGCTCCTCCACGTCGAGAGGAGCAGCTGATGTGGCTCAGGCATCTGTTCTGGATCCTCCTGGACGCCTCTCTGGGGAGCTGTTCTAGGCATGTCCCACCTGGAGGGACTATGTCTCTCAGCTGGCCTGGGAACGCCTCGGGATCCCTCCGGAAGAGCTGGAGGAAGTGTGTGTGGAGAGGAAGTCTGGGCATCTCTGTTTAGACTGCTGCCCCGGATAAAGTGGAAGAAAATGGATGGATGCTCAAAAAACTGCTCAAACCCTTATAATCCTGAGTGTTTAAAAGCTTGTTTATCTGATTAGCTGGTACGATGTTTTTTTTGTTTGTTTGTTTGTTTTTTACAGAACTGTTCCACCCGTCTCCACCAGTGAAGCACATCTTCGAGACAGGCTTAGTAACTAATAAAAACATTCATCAACTTTCACCAGATTAATTATAATTTGTCAGAACTAATGGTCTTGTAACAGCTCGGTGTGTTGAGTGAGCAGTGGGTCCAAACAGCCGTCGCCCTGATGCGTCTCAGTGTCTCAGGTGAAGAGGGTGAAACAGGATCGCACTGGCTCTCTGCTCCTGCTTTGTTCCACCTGTCACTCCTGCGCTAAAGGGCTGTCCACATTCTCAACCAAAAGCAGGACTTATTCTACCACTTCGGAAAAACGTGCTAATGGGAAATATGTTTTAGCATCCCATCAGCCAGACAAGTGAATGAATGGCGCTTTGAGAATGCCTGATCTCGTCTGATCTCTGAAGCTAAGCAGGGTTGAGCCTGGTTATACTGGATGGGAGATCGCTGGGAATGCCAGCTGCAGTTTTGGGGTCTTAGTGGCTCTAGTGCATATTGTGACTGGGTCTTGGACAAGACGCTTCCCCCACTTTGCCTCCATGAGTCCTTGTATGTCAGTGTATGAATGTGAGTGTGAATGCATGATAACAAATGGAAATGAGTCCATGACTACAATCTGGAGTATTTACATGCACGTGTATTCATAAACATGCACTCCGCCAAACAATCAGATAATAGATTTGTGAATACTTTTGTAAACCTCATTCTGTGTCGTCTATCACAGATGACAGCTCCTGCATAATCACGAACCAAAATGCCACCTGGGAGGCATTAGCAACTATAGTGGCATAATATTAACCTTTCCTTCTCCTCTTCCTTTCCAAAAAGTGTCTTGAAAAGTTGAACAGATTGAATACAAATGTATCTTTCAGAACAGCACACTGCAGGCAGAATGTGTTCAAACAACACTGACCCTTTAAATGTCACTATAGTATGTTTTGTTCTGATTCTTGATTAAATAAAGTTTTGTTCTCGTCTGTGTGTCCAGGTGTCTCTAAACTGTGACCAGGTGCTGGTGAATGGAAAGGAGATGCGCGGGCGACAGTCTCTGACGGTGAACTTCAGTTACCTGCACCTATGGGCGCAGCTGCAGCTCACAGTGTGGGTGCCCAAACTGCCTCTGCAGATCGACGTGTCAGACACGGAGCTGAGCCAGGTCAAAGGCTGGAGAGTGCCCATCGTCACTAACAGAAGGTGAGAGCTTCGGCGGTGCGCGAGTGCTCAGTAATAAAAGTAATCACACATCGTAATAGTACTTGAGTAGTTGTAGTATAGCAGTACAACGTAACAATATGGATCAAACCTGATAACTCATTCTGGCAAGGTGTGTGAAGTGTCTTGCCCAAGGACACAAAACACTGTTACCTCAGTAGTGCTTGGGAACTGACTCACCAACCACAAGTAAACAAAGTGATCTCCCACCGCCCCTGTGTAATGTACACTGAGTCAAGAGGTAGGTAACGAAGTATAAGTAGTTAAGTACTGTACTTAAGTTTATTTTACAGTGGATACTTTTTACTTTTACTTCACCACATTTGAGAGCAGGTGCCTGTACTTTCTACTCCACTATGTTTTTGAAAAGAACTGAAAAGTAAAAATTACTTTTCATATGATTTTGACCATGTTCGCGGTAACATCCTGGCAAGTTTTCGAGTTCAAGCTTCAACTTTGACCCCCCAAAAAAAAATAAAAATACACAAAATTCATACGAAAAATTAAGACATTGATTTGTATTGTTACTGTTGACCAAAATATGTATCATTTCTAAATCAATATCACTACATTTACACTTTAACAGATTAACAACACTTATGTGAAATTACATTCTTAAATACATTCTTAACCGGGTACTTAAATACTTTTACTTAAGTAGATTTTTTCATGCGATAATTTTACTTTTACTCGAGTAACTTTTTTACCTCTCTATCTGTACTTTTACTTAAGTAACACAACTGAGTACTTCATCCACCACTGTATATCAATACTGCAGGTTAGTAAGAGTAGCTGAGGTCATGCTGAAGTTTACTTAATTGAAAGCATTCACAACCTGTCTTAAGGATTTATTTAAAAACAACCCCATTTTTGAAGCCAGCAGCGGTGCCTTTGTGTGCGTACAGCTGATGTGTATGTGTTTGAGAGATAAAGTGCTTATTGAATGGGCCTCTTGAGAGCACATATCATGAGAGGTGCTCTATAATTTCCTCTAAGGTCAAGGCCAACCGGGCCGTACTCCTGACAGCTATTATGGCTTAAGCATCATTCTCACAGAAAACCATCACATAGTATACAGCACACACACACACACACACACACACACACACGCATTACCAGAGAGTGAACTCCATAAAGAGGACACACCATGCATGCACATAATTATAGACATTATTTGAGCTGGCAAGTTCATTTTGTGTCATACGATGACAGTGGCATAAGGTTAAGTGTTCACCCTTTTTCTAAGACTTATACATTTTGAACTTTGCCAGAGCACACACGAAGTATGGCCATAGTGTTACCGTTTACTTCACTTCGCTTTTTTTCAGTTTATGGGATAAACCGTGACTATAATTGCCCCTCTGTATCCTTTTGCCAATACAACCCATATAACACGAATAATTATATAGTAAAGTAATATTAAAGAGGTTCAACTGGTATTATTAGCTACCGCCCCCCCCCAAAATGTAAACGCATATATCCCGTGTATAGAAAACGGAGATGTTCTATATGCACTGTGAGCGTCCCCAGTTTGTTGTCTTATCTTACTGCCTTTCCTTTTCTGTGCGGCCGGGCCTAATTTTCAATTTCAACAATTTCTGCTCAGATAGCCGGCACACGTTTATATCTCCCTCCCTCATACCACCGCCGCACACACACACACACACACACACACACACAAACCCTGGGTGGGAATGGGACATAGGATTCCTGCTATAAGGGCCCCTGGTGCATTCTGGGGCAGGACAGGCGGGGGCTCCGTGTGAAGGCGAAGGATGGGAGCAGGGGTGTCGGGTGGGTCGGGCGGGTGCTGGTGTGTGGGGCTGTGTAGATAGGACACGGGGAGGGCGCTACAAAGGCCTAGTGTCTCTGTTTATCTAAAAGCAGAACTGAGCCACAGGACCTGCACAGAGCCCCTGATTTTATTTATCATAGTCTCATGTTTTTTATTATAGGATCACAACAAAATATGTCTTAAGTTATAATATATTCCGTATCAATAGAAACAGCACAGTGTTGATCTGGCATATCTCATAATGTCATGTAACATTATACATTCACTGGCTTGGGACTGTATAAAGAAGTGGAGTGTGGGAGTGTGACGTCGCCCGTAGCGTTCAGCTCCAGCCAAACGAAGCTCATCGAGGCCAGCGGTTACAAGGGCGAATTTGGGGCAGAGTTGCACGCTAGGAATTCCGACCGCGAGCACCATAGTAACCAAAGAACCAATCCGGAGCGAGGCTGTCGGAGGTAACGCCCCTTCCCTTAGCAACGCTGGGGAAAGAAGGCGCCTGCTTTGTTATTAATGTTCATATCTTGAGTTACAGACACGATAGCAAAATAAAAACACCTGGATCACGTAGACCGGGTCAATACGAACGTTTTAAGACCAAAGTTGCGAGCCTGACAGCAGCAGTTACAGAGAGAGGGGCGACGGCTTTCCAATGTAAAGTGAATTAGAGCCAGTCAGTGGAGCCGGAAATGCGCCCATAATCACTTCCTGTTTGAAACGCGGCGGCTAGCAGGTTAGCTGTGTCCATTTATATATACAGTCTATACTTGGGACATTGCGTGTTGCTCCTTAAACTTCTACAATTAACAAAAACAATTAATAAACATTTAATTTAGTGATCCATGGGTTGCAGGATGTTCAAAAGTTAGGACCGTTGCCATAGCGCTTAGCAATTCACAACCAAATGTTGTATCTTTTGAATGGACAACCATCCCCAAAATGGCACCACGTAACAGGAAGCTGAAACCAGTCTGTGGAGCGTGGAGTCTTTTTCTCCTTGTTTCATTATTTACTTTTTGAATAAACATACTACACGCAGTTTTGATTTTGCCACATCCCTGCTAAAAGTGGATTTACTTTCTAAAAAGAAAGAAAAAGCAGGAAAAGGTATTTGAGAGAGAGAAAGATTGGCCAATCCCTTCACTTATTCTGTTGAGAACTACAGTGTGGCAGTCTGTCTCCATCATGCACACAGGTGTTGCACAATACTTTTTGTGAAGAAAAAAGCTAAAGCAATTTCAAGCTGAGAAAAACACAGATTTTTTTGGTGGTTTGTGGAAATTGCTGAAAAACACTGTAAAATGAAAGGCTGTAATGTGTGGTTTGGGCTTTGGTGTAAGAGAAGGCGTGTGTGCTTGAGTAGAGTGGATTAGACACTGAATGAAGAGCGCTGTCTCTCACTGAGGAGGCGCAACCTGCGGCTAAAACTGAACGCTACATTATCATCAGCCCTCACCTAATCATCCGCTCCACTCGCTTCTTTCTCCTGTCACAGACCCACCCGAGACAGTGAAGACGACGAGGACGACGAGAAGAAGGGCAAAGGCTGCACTCTCCAGGTACTTCATAGCTATAGGTTACAAACACGTGGAGCCAGTCTGTCTCCTGTTTAAGTCAGCGTGCGCTCGTGGTCATGTGTGATGCGTGGTTTCTTCTTCTCTAGTACCAGCATGCCTTGGTGAGGGTGCTGACCCATTTTGTGGCAGAGCCGTCGGACCCCGGCGGAGAGATGGTGTACATGCTGGGGTCTGACTGGCAAGCAGACATCACGCACTTAGTCCAGGAGCAGTTAAAGGTAACTCAATATCTATACAAACATTAAACAGTGGTATAAAAATTACTGGAACACATCATTTGTAAACGTAATCTTTTATGTAGAGAGCTGTTATTGAGAATGTTTATAGATCAAAGTTGCGCACATTTCGAGGCATCTTACAGCTTTTTGCAATTAATGTTTTAAAGTAAATAAAATATGTGTTCATTTTCATCTTCATTTCAGGTGGAAGATCCTCGCATTGTCAAACTGATTGATGGAAGAATCCTGGTGGGACGAGACCTGGGAATGACTAACATCCAGGTACAGCAAAGACAACTATGGTCCAGAATATTTTCAACCTCCGTCTTCATGTCATGTGACCGCAATGAGCAAACCACTGAAAGCACTGTGCCCGCGTAAAACGTGGAAAACACGGGCCGTTTTAAACTGTCTGCAGAATTCTTTGCATCCTAATTGTGATGCGTTTATGAGCACGTTTTCACAACTTTCAAGCACGAGAGTGGATTTTTGCCGTCACAGTAATGCTAACAACAACTTACATGCTAACAACGCACTTCCTGGATCGCGGAGTATTGCTGGGTTTAAGATGACATCATATCATTCTGTAGGTCAATATTATTTAATACAGATGGGGGACAGCTGAAATTAATATGGTTAAATTGTAGGTTTTGTTGTGATATAGTGAGTTCTTGGCTCTAGTTACTAACAGAAATGACCAGGTTCAACATTTGTAAATTTACTTTTTGGATTTTTCATGTCAAATATCCATCTAAAAACATGACTTTATATGCTCTGATTATGACTTTATTTATAATTAGATGCAGAACTGTTAGGATCAATATATATGTACTGGAGCAAAAGTGATTTTACATTATTACATGGCAAAAATCAAGCACAGCCCTTTAAAATACTTTTTATAAATCAAGTTCTCACAATTTTGACAGTTCTTTAGAATTTTGTCTTCTGACTGTTGAGAATGAACCATTTTGGGGGTGTAATCTGGCAACTCCTGATTCAGTCCTAAGTGTCTGAGTGATGTAAAGACTATTTGCTCTTTTTCTCTCCCTCATTTTTATTTATTTTTTCTGTTACATAGCTTGTTAGCCACAATTAACTGTCGGATTTGGCCCCGACATCTTGCTGCTATGTTCAGCAATTACAGACTTGACGCACTTACACAAGCGCAAACACACCGCCTGCATTCTAATGAGCTGGCCTTTTGTAATTAAAGCTACATGGGAGACTGATGGAGAGTGGATGTAGAGCGGTGTGTTTTACAGGGCTGATGGCTGATAGCACAGAAAATGCCTTGTTTCAGGGATACTGTATAAAAAAAGCCTCAAGTGTTTGCATGTGGTTACGCTGTGTTTGAATATTCATGACTGAGGTTATTTGAGGTGGACAGAAGCACATATGTGTATGTTGTATATTTTATTACAATTTAAGACATTATTATTCACAATTTCAAACTGTTTAATGTCCAAAATATAGAATTTGCAAAATAAAATAGCAAACAAATGTATTTTAAAGGTGCTACTTATGCTACTTTTCTGGTCAAGGACACCTGCTTGTCTCCATGGAGATGTTATTACTTTGTTTGAAATGTTCCACTGTAAAAACTCATCAATCATGCATCTATTAAATTACTAGTGTTATAATTGCAATGAATAATTCCCCTCTCCACAGACCACTCCAGGCAAACCATTCCAGGCAAAGCAATAACATCTCCATGCAGGTGACAAAAGCCTGTTTTTCACTGTCACGGTTCGCTTGGGGCAGCCTTGGTGCGGCTCCCTCCAGCCGAGTTATGTTTCCACGCCCCGAGCACGGCTCTGGGTCCAGGCTCAGCTTTGTGAGACACTGACATCACCCAAACATAACTCATGTTTTCTTAGTAAATAAAATCAACATCGTACCTCAATTACATTTTTTTATTATACTACTGACTTCAGCGACTCACAAAAAGATGTTTAGTAATTCCCAGTTTGTGGTGCTGTGAGACGCGGCTAAAGCTAAAGCTTTAGGTTTATCATCAGCTTTTTTCTGCATGTATTTCACTTCTCTGCACCTCTACACCACGTTTGAACCTCTCTCTATGTAATGCACTGGCGTTGGCTCATGTTAGATGCATTATGCACTGGAAATATAATATTTGATGTGAGTGCTGTGCATCCATAAAGTGCAAGCAGCTGTTGCATTCATGCTTTGATTTGCCACACATGCCGGGTCGACATATAAGTCACATCACAGTAAATACGGCAGTTTATCACAGGACCAAGTCAGTGTTTGGCAAGAAATAATTTTATAACTGCTTTTTGTTGTCTTGAGTCTGCGTCCTCACTTGTCCAATCATCTTGTTTCCTCTTGTGCAGCTGCACTTTAGCTGAACTGATCCAGGAGCTGTACTGCCCTAGGCCCTGGTGGGAGCTAGTACCCACCAGGGTCCACTTCGGACCCCTCAAACGGGGTGGTACCGTTCACTTCACACGGTGCAGACACTTGCAGGCCGTACCAATCCGCCCCAAAATGAACCAGTGGAAACGAGGCTAAACTCCCCCACCCGAAAAGTTACGCAATGCACCTTTTATGATTGAATTAAGAAATAGCCTAGAAGACAGTAATCTTGGTTTCAAATATATATTGCAGGACAGGTAAATCTTTACTGGACTTTACTTGCAGACGTTACATCAGTGTGAAGCAGCAGATTTTTTAAATGTATTTATTTACTGGCCGTGGGACCATCTTATGCATGACCACCCCCATGCATTCTCACAGCTGTGCGTTATGTGAGATCCAGAGGGGAGAATTTCACCCGGCAATTCTCCCGAGATGAGTCGACAGGCGTCATTTTGTAGTTTGACATTTCAATTTTTTT
>KN483210.1:7425-51235 GCA_000787095.1 Periophthalmodon schlosseri | reverse complement strand
AGACTGCTTTTGTTAAATTTAGCTTTTAAATAAAATAAATTTCTCATATGTTTAAATAAATTTAAACATATGAGAAAACAATCCCACAAAGTCATTTTCCTCATGTGTAATTTTATCCTTATCTTGCCCCATCTCTATTAAATATGCTTATTACTAACAAGTAAGGCAATAATAATTTATACTATTTATACTTTAACTATTTTAAAAATAGAAAAACAAGCAATGCTTACTGATCATAAAGAATTGCCTGAATAAATTAGTCATAGTGTACTCAGTGAAATCATTATGCACTGAAAAGCCAGTTCTGCTTGAAATATTTTTTTTTATAATATTATTAAAATGTGGACTTATGCAATATACTGACACAAATGAAGTACTACATATAGCGGTGGATTTTTCTCAAAGCGACCTTATGCTACAATGTCTATCGAGAATGTTGATAAAAGGCTACTTCACCGTAAAACTCCTAGGTCGTCGCAGTGAGGTACAAAGTCAAAACATTGTCAAATTATTCCTATCACAGTTAGGAATATTTCACTTTAGGTCCCATCTGAGCGGGCGTGTCTCTGACTGGACTCATCTTCACATAAACTCAGTACGACAGGTGTCATGAGCTGTGGATGCCGGGGGTGGGTCCATTAGCGGTGACAGAGAACAAAGATGGCGTCCGCTCAAATACTTTTATTGTGTCACTTTGGGGTGTGTTCCTAGTGCGTCCAGTGGTCGCATACCTGTCTTTATAAGGTAGTTTGTAGCAGCAGTTGCATGAGACAGAGTCAGGAGTATTAGGACAGGACTGTACGGTATAATGTATGGGACACAGTAAAGGGGAGGGGAGTGAGGACAGACAGGGACTCAATACATCAGGCCCAGACATCCATAGACTCTCGCTGCTGCCGTGCATACAGTACATTATAGAGATAAGAGGAAAGTGAGCATAGTCTTAGAGTCTACATGCCCATTGATGGTACACGCAAGCATTCACATATGAAATGAAGTATTCCAAATCTATTGTTAGATAAATTATTTACCTTTTAATAGATTTTTAAATATATTTGTATATATTTATATCACAATTTATTTATTTATTTTACAAAGTCCATGCTTCAAACTTTCTCCCTAATAAGTGATCTGCACTCTGCACTCTCGCTCCTCTCGTGCGTACGACGCTGCGCGTGGGGAGAGGCAGACAGTTTAATGAGGAAACTTATTTATTTATTTTTGCTGCTGTTACTGATTACAGAAAGGTCGCTAATGCTAATGCTACTTGCTTTTGCTGGGTTTCAGATGACACCACTCCATGTGACTGAAACTCAATAAGCCTATTGTATTTACATATGTATTTTCAATATGCAGATTTTATTTTTAATATAGCTAGTTCAACACATGTTTTTACAACTATCCTGGTATCAAATAAGTTCAACTCCACCGCAATATTTTTCATATGTATATAACACATATATTACTATTTATTTCCTGTGTTTATTTCAATTTAATTCTAATTCTTTAACTTTACATATGTACAAAGCTTTAAGTAACAAGTATATAAGGCAAATCAAATTATAATTTAAAGAGGAAAAGGAAGACCATTGGCCCCTACAAACCAGAACTGTGCATTGTAGTGTCTGACCTGAGCATTTCTTATGAATGAAAGGAAAAAGCCCACGTACGAATCCTGATAATAGAATCCGACCAGAATAGAGCAGGACAACACATCAGTGGAGCTAAAAAGGGGCCGTACACTTGGAAAGGCGGAAGAACAGAAATGAATAGTGTAAGGATGTTCGTTTCTGGTGTAAGCGTCAAAGAGGACCATGAATCTGAAATGTAAAGTCAGAAGGATTTATTGAGTCCCACACAGGCAAAAGTGAACTGCGTAGCTACAGGCCCTCCAGAAAGGACAGAGGGAGAGCCCTGAGGAGTGTGTGTTTACAGTTTGTATGTGTATGTGTGTGTATTATGTATATGTGAAGGAGGATCTCACAGTCCTGTCCTTGAATCCGAGCAACAATGTATGCGAAACTTACTGGTAATCACTGGTATTAAGTTTAGCATTAGTACTTCGAGTGTAACAGTAAAGTGCATTGCTAAATGTGAATACTCAATAACTGACAATAAAAGAAATTAGTTATATTTGTCCTTAATAACTATCTGACAGATTTCCTGGAGATATACTGCAGATCACATGTAAAATAGTTTAAGACTGATGTCAACTGCTTCAACATATGAAATCTATTAACGCGAGCAACAGCAGACGCAGGGTGAGTGGGACCTAGCGAGCATTAGGGAAAGTGCGCTAGAGAAAGTCATGCAGCCTGAAAAAAACTCACAATCCGTCCAAATTCTTCGAGAGGTAAAAAAGTCAGCCAAGACGCAGAATCTGAAAAAAAAAAAAAAAAAAAAAACATGGCGTGCACATACACACACATTGCTGATCTCCACATCCTGCTTGGGTTCAGGGCCAGCTATGAAACCAGTGCCCAAAAAGTGCTGCCAGCCCCAGGGAGGGAGAGATCCACGCACACTCATAAAAAAACAGAAAAGGGTTGGCAGCACTAGTATCCTGCCAATTGAACTACCATGTGTAAAATAGTATGACTTTAGGGCATCAGCAGCTGGAAATGTGGCTCATACCAATCCAGTTAACCTTTTCACCTACGATTGTTTACCTAAAAAACCCACACTTTTCCTTGGGTAACTGATGCCTCTCTGCGTTTGTACTTTATGGGCTTGCAGTGGAAGAGATTCATGTCAAAAGCCTATGTAATTATATATATGCCATGTGTGAGGAAGCCCATCACTTAAAGACATAGATCTTGGATAACCACAAGGCAATCACTAATTCATGCCCTGGTTAGCACATATGCAAGCAGCAGTGGTTCTGTATTTTGGAAAGAGGAACTGGCCCAGTGGTGGTGCCAGTATGTCTGTGGCACTGTGGCAGCCCTGGTATTGGGCCACCCTCACCCGTGCTCCTCACCCAGATCCAAGCCACAAGCCAGTACCCACAAGAGGCCTGCTGAATACCCACCACACACATGCCGAGTTCAGAGGTAGAGTTCTGGAAAAAGAGAATGAGTGAGGTTTCTCTGTTTCTCTGCCCCCCTTCATCTTGCGGGTCTGAAAGGGCACGCAGAGTTCAGCTGGGACAAAGCGTTCGTGGGCGGGGAGAGGCGGAGAGGAGCCAGTGCACGATATGACACTATGAATCTGTGAAACAGAGGTGCCATCCATGACTGTATGATTTTGATGTTAATTAAGTGTTTAGCACAAAGCTCTAGGTAACACAAAAGAGTTTTGCATACTTTTGCTTTCATTTACAGCTCCTGCACAGTACTTTATATGCTTCATTCAGGCGTAATATTTTTACAGAATTTGTGCATAGTTTGCACCAATATCTAGCAACAGATTAAGGTGTATTTTATTGTGCCCATATGGAAATTTGTAATCTGCATTTGACCAATATATTAAAATGGGCAATTAGAGACACAGCTATCAGCAACATGACACAACCATATGAAGTATAGTGAAGGCAATTTCAGTGCTGAAATAATCACAACAAATCAAGCGCAGGTTATGGGCTGTCATACAGGACAGCCCATAACCAAACAATGAAAGAAACAAATACTTCAAATCTGCATTTGAGATGGAAACAATGGAGGAACTCTTTTACAGTGTTGCTTAATCCATGTAATTGGGCAGCAAAAGTTCCATTCACAGATAAACAGAGGAAAAGCCATCTTTGTACACTTTGTACAACATTTAAGTCATCATTGGCTAAATGTTAGACTACTGATTTGCTGACCCAGATGAAGGAAAATTGGAAGTAAAGTGGAGGTCTGTTGCCTGCTCTGACAACATGTTACTTTACACAGCATATCAAATATAACATAGATAAACATAATACTAACAAGGGATCTTGTCATCTACATTATAGGTGTTATCCTTTGCAGTGACACAGATTATTTATACTAGACAAAGCTGTAGCGTGTGTGCATGTTTGTGTATTCTGCAGAATCGAACTTACAGTGACAAAGCATCCTCTCAGTGCAGGGTACAAACTGTTCACTATCCAAAGAGTTCTTGCCTCAGTCAGACCCTGCGCTCACCACTGGCCCATGTGCATGCTGTGTGTGTATATGAAGTGTTGAAGGTGAAGGTTCCCGTTCGTGTTGCCCGGGTTGTGCAATGGCCCAGCGGACTTCGAAAGTGATGAGAAGCCGGTGTTTGAGCCCAAAGCAGGCCCTTATATGGAATGCTGGAACTGTTTTCTCTCCTCTGTGCTGTCTTGCTTCTCTCCAAAAGTGCTACAAGGTCGGAAGAGAAAGAGCACATCCTTCCAAGTCAACATATTTACATATTTTGCTCGGCGATGTGGGGATACTCGGTCCAAGTGTTGGCAGGCGAGCCAGTGGTCAAGCGGGACAGCTGAGAGTGGACATCTGGGCCTGGACCTTGGCTACAGCCCAAACTTATACCCTTATCACCCCATCTTAATGATATCAAACATTATACTGACATTTTAGTGCAGCTTGGTGGACATCAAAAAATCTTATCTCTTCTATCTTTTTATGTGACATTTGACGTAATCTATGGCTCTCATCCATTGCGCCTCAATGGATACACAGGGCATATTTTACAGTTCTGTTTAGATTTTATCACATGATCAACTCCATGGGTCACGTAATGCCTGGTCACATCTTATACATCTTTTGGCAACAGCCCAAAGAAGCACCCTAGGGACCTCCTTGTCTCCTCCATCACCCCCTCAGCCCTCCCCAACACACCTTCATCTTCCTCTAGTTCTCTCGCCCTCTTCACTTCTCTCTTACCCCCATAGCTCTTGCAAGGAACACAGCTCCATGTTTCTCTTGGCAGAACTCTGAAGGCTGTCCCTGCGTGCCTCAAAAGCCCGCGTTCTCTCCCCCCTCATCTCGAAATATTTCTCACATTTTCTGCCTGCACTATGTGAACTGATTCCTCGGGCCTCCTCAACATCATCGTGAGCAGAGGACAAGGGTGGGACAGATGAGTGGTCTTGCTTACATTATATCCTCCCAGTCTCTTCCTCTGTCTCTGTCCCACTATAACTCAGAGTGGTGTTGTCCAAATCCCACTTTCCCCCGTGGTTAATCAGGCTTAAGCTCCATGTAAATGGACCAATGACGCACAGGTGTGGACTGCATCGCACTATACCCTCAGTGTCCACTTTATTAGGAACACAGATTTCCCCTTTCACAGATTTTTCTTATAGCTTTTCAGGTGTAATCCCACAGTGTTCCCCATACTACCAATACATATCGGCCGTATGTCCTTGATGTGACTATGACCCACCTATTATGCCCAGAAAATGGGGCATGCAAGAAAGATCTAAAACAGATGTGTTAGCCACCGCAGTGGTCTTTTCTCAAGGAGCAGTGGCTCTACTCCAAGTTTTCTTTGGGTGAACATGTATTTTAAAAGGATTAAAATACTCTCTACATAATACCACAAGTGAGAACACTGAGAAGCATTGACTTTGATCACTATAGCAATTACAATACACTGACAATACAAAAGTATTTATGCAGATAAATTGTTAGATTTAACTAACTATTTTTGTTAGCTTATAATCGTATTATTTGATCGCATATTTTTATTCTCCTGCTGTTCTTAAACTTGGCGTTGCAACACTGGAACTTCCCCAATGTGTAACAAATAAAGGTACTCTTATCTTATCTCGAGCAACAATTTTATGATTAAGTAGTAAACACTTTTCGACCAGCTGCAGAATAGCTCCACAGGCATCGGCTCATGAACCATATAACACTCAATGAGGAAGTCTACTGTTACAAAATGTGAATGAAATGCAGAGCGAGGCGGGGTGAACGCGTGGTCGACTAAACATATGAACACATCCACTCTGGCCTGACTCAAACAGCTGCAACTGTATCCACATCTACAGAGGATGGCCCTATAACCTTTATCCCACACAACAGGCCACTTGGCAGCGCATCGCTATTTGTATTTATTATTTCATTTATTTCTTCTAAACTTTAATTTAAACTTTATTTCCTCTTTAGGTCCGGGGTTCTGGGCACTTGTACTTAAATGAGCATTCTCACAAAACAGGCGCAGCTAGGGAGGGGGGAGAGAGAGAGAGAAAGGAGTGCAGGCTGTCTCTTGGGTGCCCTTTTTGCCATCCCATTTCCTATGCATCTGGTCTGTGTTTGTGCTGCGAGGGGAGCGGGGGAGCATGAGCAGGACGGGCCGTCTGGGGCCGATTAATAACCAGTGATTTATATGAACTTTTATAGAATAATACAATAAAAATGTGTGCGTACGTGTGTGTTGGAGAGAGTGCATATGTGTGTGCGTGAAAGGCATCCAGCTTGTGTGTCGCGGTGTATAGTGCTCAATGCTTTTGTAATTCGGAGGAATCAAAAACAAATTATCAGGGAAAAAACACAGACTGCGCGCTGGATAAATTGGGCACAGATGGAAGCAGGAAATAAAGCAGGAGGAGAAGACACTTGGAGGAACGCAGAGGAGGACAGTTGAGATGAGGTAGCAGAGACAGGGACAGAGAGACGGCACAGTGGGGTAAAAGTTTGAGGAAGCAAGGTGAAGAAAGAGGAGACATGAGGTTCGGGATGAGCGGGAGAGATGGTTCAGAGGAGTTCCCATGCCCTGATGCAGAGGAAGTGGGCTTAAGAGACTGCTGTGTGTGTGTGCGTGTGTGTGTTCGTGTGTGTGTGCGCACGTGCGTGTGTGTGTGTGAGCGTGTGCGTGTGTGTAAGGGGGGCAATGAGCTGAGCAGACTCCTCTTTGGCACAGTGCGGCGCTTCCTTGCCAAATTCGGATCTGCCCCTCAAGGATATGTCCTCATACATTCACTACACATGACCCGACTGCTACATAAGCAATGGGGAACTTGACATAAACGTTCTGCAAAGTGATGATTTACTTGTGAAGGTTTGCGGCATTAATCTGAGGTGTTGATAGTTGAGAAAATGTAAATATATACAGGGGATCAGAACATAGTTACCTAACCTGACCCTAAAAACCAAAAGGCCAAGTTAAGATAGAAGTGAGAATGTAACCTTTACTGAAAGCCATATACCAAAATAAAGACATACTCAGAAGACTGTAGCACGTAGATGATTGTTGAATTGGTTCCGATTGTTTATTGACTCTAAGCAATCAATGGATTCGAGGCCTAAAGAAGATGAATAGATGAAGCTAGACTATATAAGTTTAGCTGCAAATTATATTATATAAAAATGACATCAATGACTTGATCAGAACCATTGTCCATATACAGTTTTAAATAAAGAAGGTTTGGTTCAACAAAGGTAATTTGAATAAAAGTACATACATAGGTCAGAGGAGGATCCAGTGAGTCATATGACATCCAAATGAGTCATAGGTCATTCAGCTCAGACCCGAGCCTAAGAATGTATTCTTTATTTTGAATCTGAAAAACTGATTCCCACTAGATGAGGCCTGAATTTTCACTTGCTCCTGCTCAGGTCTGCTAAATCCCACACTACAAGAGCTGAAATATCATTTGGTGGCCATCAATCATGCGTGAAGATGGACTATAGTCGATTATCAGCTCTAAAAAGCATTATATATAAAAAATATGGGTTTAGCGAGTGTGGAACGGGCCAGGTGAATGCATTAAAAAGTCACAACACAAGTAAAACTGAGGACACAGAGTGAAATGAATAGATTATTATTTTTAGTACAATTACAAAAAAGGTCATCATAAGGGATATCCTCATTTGCAGTACTGTCTATGGACAAAAATAGAATAAACTTTTACCCCATAACCCCCTCCAGAAAAGGGGAAATTATGATAATGCTGTCTTTATTAGTCTGTGGATATTTTTTCCTAGGTCATTATTGAAATAGAGATAATTTAAATTACATCAAATTATTCAATAATAATCTTATCAAATGCTGCATAATAAGTAAAGTAAACTTAAACTACATTTGACTTTGTGATGACGCCTTGAGTGGGTCGTTTTTGTCACAAACGCTCCAGAATTGGCTAATCCTAAACAGTGAGCGTGTGGGAGTCGGAGGCACTTCCCTGTATGAATGACTTCCTGTGCAGAGGCCTGGACTGTGGCATCTGTCAGCACACCCCCTCCCATCTGCCCCTGGATGCTCCCCCTGTACTGTCCCGCCGCTCATACTGTAGTACCCTAATGCCCACTGACTTCTGCGCACTAATGAATCATACTTACTCTTCTGGTAAATCTTATAACACAGTCCTTCCTCCGAATGAATACATTTGTAACCAAAACAAGTGTTATGTTGATTTTGACTCACAGCTTCATATACACGTACTGCAGAGGGGTTGGTGCTTCGATGCCAGCTTTGGCCACTGAATACAGTTGTGTCCTAGGGCAACACACCTATAGGTAATACCAGTGTCTATGAGAGTGTGATTGGTGGTGGTTGGAGATGCCATTGGCACAGAATGGCAGCTACGCTCTAGGGCAGCTGTGACTAAAGAAGTAGCTATGTACAACTAAGTGTGGAGAGTGACTGAAGGCCCTTGCCCCCCGTTTGAGAAGCTTGTCTAGCTCACTGAAAACTGTCAACTACTGCTAATAAACGCTACTTCTACAAAAGTAACTCTTTACCCTTCAGTTTTACACAATATTGTTGCTAATATTACAACAGCAACTAGTCCAACAAGTATCTAATAGAATCTCTACCTTCCTGGACTATGACCTGGCACAGCTACCCACGCACCACTTCCTGCCCACAGCCCCCTGGGTCCACTTGCTTTGCCCGTGGGTAAAGGCTAAATCCAGGAAAGAGGGGTTGGTGGTTGTTGGCACATGAGAGGAAAGCTGAGAGGAGCTTCTCTGGAAAGCCCATCAGTGTCTGAATCACTCTCAGCTGTGCGTTACCGAGAAGCAAAGCTGGATCTGTACTTACAGCCTTTGCTTATTCGTCTTCCTGTCCAGTTTTGATATCTTCATATTGTCCTGCCAACAACTAAATTTGGCTCAAGGGAAATCATTTATTCAGCCTTGAGTCCGAAAACATATTGATTATACATATGGACTGCATAAAGTTGGACGCTCTGCAGCTGGTTATAAACATGTTTTGTGGTGGTGCAAAGGTTCACAGTTTGGCATTGTTTTTTACACCCTATGTCTTACCGGATGCATTACTCTCTGCAGGGCCACAGAAAGTTCACTGGCTTGTGCCCTCTATGAACAAACCGTTATGGTTTATATCACAAACTTAATATCAATGTTTCTGGTGTTCCACGTGATTTCCTAAATTGCACAATAGGTGAGACTGGTTCTTAAAACAATTTAGCGTTGGCATTACGACTTACTCCCTTCCTGCAGCAAATTCCCTCATTTATTTGGGCTTGTCAGTGGCTGTGGTTACATGCACACTCAAAATCTGATTAATATCAGAGTTTTGGAGTTACAAGATTATTTAAATGAAGTGTAAAAAGCAAAATCATTAAATTTCTTTCTGAACATGGTCCCTCTGATTACTCACATCAGAATTTGCAGTTTACATGTCATTTAAATCATCTTAAAGATCCAGAAATCTGATAGATAATATCAGATTGATAGATAATGATAGATAAATAGATTTTGGTGAGCTTGTGAACAAGGCCACTGACACAAACCCTAAACAACTGACACAGACACTACAGTTTTACTCAGGTACATTTGTCACATTTTTCCTGGTTCGGTCCTGGTTTAAGCCCAGTTTAGTCCTGAAAGGTACTTTGGTCCTTTTCTATTCCTGGTTCAATTCTGGTCTAATAGAGTTTACAAGTGTAAACCCTATTAAAGGCAAGTACTTCCCATGTGAATACACCTGGCCAACAGACACATACCATCAGACAGGTTGCGTACGTGCCGACCATCACTATATCTGTGTGAACTGGAGCTGTGATGACTCTTGGCCCCAGTCAGACTGTGAAAATGAGCATATGTGTGACCGCACTGAGGCAAGCATGCCCGCCGCAACGGCACAAAACGAGACAGAATAGGAGAACAAGCAGAGAGGCAAGCGTCAGAGGTGCAGCACAGTGCCGTGTGTAAAGCTGAGGGTATGAAAAGACACCCATGTTTGGAAATACACACCAGACCGCACACCCACAAGTTTCACTTCTGCCTGGTGTGGCAGCACTGAAACACCAGTGCTCCGGGTCAGGGTTCAGGCACAGGTCACTGGCACACACACACACACATACTCACACTCTCATACAGTGAATGTCTCATGATATTTTTACTCAGACTTCACAAAAATAGTTCTCAGTCAAACAACTGTGTAAAAGTACAAAAGCAACTTCAAAAGTGAACATACTGCTAAGGTCAAACCACTGCATTACAACAATTTAAACACTGTGTAGAAATGTATCCATTATCCAGATACATTCACATAGATGCAAGACTTTTAATACCCTTAACAACACGTGAACAAAGACTTCATTCATAATGAACAAATTGTTAAGAATGAATCATTCTCAACAAACTAGCTGTTTGTTCATTATCAATTAAGTCTATATTCAAGTTTTATCAATGTTTGAAGCAAAGTTTGAAGCAAAGTTTTATATTTTCTCATTTCACTTTAATGAAAAAAGTTACCACATCGATCCCACATTCTTAATATGCAGTACATCAGACAGTACTAGCTAGTACAACTATGATCTTAAAAAAAATTGTATATCAAGGACCAGATTAGACCCATGCATACGCTTTATGTAAACCATGTGTGCACATAAACATTCATACTGCTGCCCTGTGCAACTCTGTGAATCCCACAGTGCAATTCCCCATTAATCAAAGTCTGACGGCGGAGAATAAAATAGGGTGAGAAGGCCTGGAGGGCACCTAGACACAGGCACACTGAAAATGTTCTGAATTGCCCCATAGACACTAGTACCAACATATGCAGGTGCCAGTGTGTGCTTGCCGCTCATTATTCAGCATTGAGCAAATCTGCCAGAATCAAAGCCTGATTAGAAACGTGCTGACGAGGGTGCTGCGACTTGCCTACTTCGCTTTAAGGGAAATGAGTACATGAGAAACATTTGTGACAACTCTAAGAATACTGACAGAAGGAACTTGACCCTGGGAACAGAGCTGCACTGTGCTTCACTATCACTGCCATACAATGAGGTTACTTCTTAATGAATGCATTACAACTTGTGGTGACAACATGACACAAATAAAAATATGGCTTTTGGGGCTTTAGAAATAACAAATTCTGAGTCCACATTTAGATTTTTCTTGATTATTGGCGGTTTTCATATTCTTGAATGTGATGATGTCATACTCCCAGATGGGGGACATGAGAAAGTGATTCCCTTTTGATTACATGGTACTTTCACAAGAAATATCCAAAAGGTAAATCCACAAATGTGATCCTGATCATTTATTTAGTTACCAGACTCCAGAATTTACATTTTAAGAATATTTATTTTAGATGCCCCCCATCTGTATTAAATATTATTGGACTATAGAACGTGATGTCATATGACACCCAGCAAATCAGTTTAGGTCTATTTTTCCTGGATGCCTAATTCTTTTCAATGGCATGACTTTTTTGTTGATAAAATTCCTTAAATAGTATCTTAAGACTTTTATATTGTGTATAAATTACTGTGTGAGAGATTTACGCTACCAAGCAGAGGCCCTACGCGGCTGCTTATTCATGAGCATGTGACAGTATGTGCTGGAGCGTCGGCAGGGGCCAGAGCAGCGCTGCTAAGAGGGGAGAGGTTACGGTTGTTCAAGGGGTGGCCAAGTCTTTCTCATGGCCTCCGAGCCCTCACTGGATCCTCCTCTGATTGGTCCAAACTAAGACACTGTCACTGAGATCCGACGCAGAGCACGCATTAGGTCAGGAATGAAAGAGGACAAGGCGACTGCGTCAAAGAAAGGCAGAAATACAGTGATAAGGAGTTATATAGAGATAGCGGTTGAAATGACAGTGAACCGTCAGGTAGTGCCATTCAGTGTCATGGTTAATGTTACAGGACAGGTTATGTTGCAAGAAGCATTCATTTGTCAAAGGAGAAGTCTGCCCTCTACCGACGTATGCGCGAACTACAGAAGTTGAATGAGCAGCTTGAATAGTGACAGAGGCAATATAAAGTAGGTCAGGATGTTAGACGAATTTTCTTGATTATTTTATGGAACTAAGCGTAAAAAATAATTAAATAAATACATAAATATAGTTTTACTCCACTTATTTCTGCTCGTGTCAGTAGTACATGCTTCTAAATTCCAAAGATACAAAGATAGGCTCCTTGCACATTTCTGATTGTGCTAGCCAAACTTCCCAAATTGACGTGATGGGTAAAATTACTGATACTTTTACAGGTTTTTGTACAAAAGTTGGAGATCACACTTAAAGGACTTTAATTTATGTATTTTATTTTATTATAAAACTCATTATAACCCACACTTGGCAGACTCTGTAAAGGCTCCACCATTACGTCCATTACATAGACAGTGATTATAGACAGTCATTAACCTGTAAGTAGCAGTAAACCTGAGTGTCTTGGATTAAAACAATAGTTTACACAGTAGTCTATGTGGAGCAGTGGATAAATCATGCCCTGTATCAACAGTGTTGGAGTGTTTCTGTAGATTATACACAGACAGGAGAGGCAGAGCAGACAGGAGCAGACAGAGCAGGCCTCACACTTAAACCACGAGGGTGTTTAGGCCATTGTCAGCTGGTATAATCCCTTTGTTAGGTCTGCACTGTCCATAAAGGTACACACTCATAATGTTTACATAGTACAAGTAGTTTAAAATGAAAAGGTGGGTTAATGCTTTACTGCTGACAGGGACAGTCTGGATGATGGTAAAGACTAGCTCAAACTTAATGGACTCGAACAAGAAAGCAGTTGAGAGATTTACCTTTTATTAGCTCTTCCACTCTTTATGGAAGTGCGCTATTTGTTGGGAAAATTTGGCATGGTATTTTTCAACCAGAGCTTATCAAACTAAATACTTATTCTTGCTCTACTTTTTTAGTTTGTCAGTTCTTTCGTTTATTTAGAGTGTTTCAACAAAACACAACATTGACTGCCAAGAGAAACCAGAGCAGTAACACTCAGTCCTTACTTGACCCACACAATGTTTTCAAATGCCTATATAAATAGCTGATAGCTACAAAATGTATGCAAAGTTTCCATTCATTTCACTTGAAGAAAGAGACTGTCCTTGCACCACTTTGCCGCCGCTGACGAGAGGCAGTAACCGTGGCAACAGCTGCTGAGGTGTTGCTGCTTTTCTCTGCCCACTAACACCAATCTACTGCTCTCTCTACCGCCCTCTCTCTCCTGTAGTGAGTCATGACCAGCTTCCTGTGAAGAACCTGCTGATCCCCCATGGCGACCTTTTTTTAATAAAACCACCCGTAGAATAGCTATGTTAAAGGTGCACTATGTAACTTTTCTGTCACCTGCTGGTCTCCATGGTAATGTTATTGTTTTGGAATGGAATGGAATGATTCACAGTTAGGCATTAAATTAATCTATCTGGCTTTTATTCAGTTACAGGTGTTTCTGTTGCTTGAAAAATAACTTAAAACATGCATTCTGACTGTGAGTTTGATCTCCTCTTTACAGATCTGACCTGTAACTTAGCCTGGTGGAATCAACTGCTGGCCTCAGTGGAATTAGAGAAAGGTAATGCTAGACAGCAAAACATTCCAGGTAAAGCTTTAATGCCTCCATGGAGACAAGCAGGTGGTTGACCTCCTACCAGAAAGGAGATATAGTGTACCTTTCAAAACACACTTAAGTTGTTTTTCATTTCATTCTAGATAAATCAGCCATGTTATTATGATGATTATATATAGTATAGCCCTATACAAACTAAGGATAATATATTGTTTGTATCTTCTTGCATGAGCATCACCACTCTTCTTCCTTTTATCCAGTTATTGACCTTAGATCCCAAGCCATAAAAGTAACAGCTTTGACCTAATCGTCCGTAGCGACAAAAAACTTTCAATTGTCAAACTCTATCAAGTCACACTACCAAATGTCCCTAGTTCAAACATCTTTGAGGGGAACATTTTACTAGACCCCATCCAGTACCATGTGCCAAATGTGAGCAGTACTAATGGTATGATAAGAACAAATTGATAATGGTTTGTTGAATTGATTCATTGATCTATGTTTTAGCATACACCAAGCGCATTCTCACACTGCACGTATTCTTGTGGCTCTAAATACTTCCTCTCTCTGGGGCTCTTCCCTCATGTCTCCAGATGTGTCTATATGCACAGGTGGACAGCTTTAGAAATGAGCCAGGGTTGTGATCCAAAGGTTTCCAGCAGATTTTCAATATCACGATAAGGTCCTCTCTTTAAAAAGGATAGCCACTCGGGTGAGCCAAGAGTCAATTCATGGCCAATAGCAGCTGGCTTGGCCTAGACCTACCTTCATCTGTGTGATCTGGCCCCAGACACTGACAGCAGATCATAATCACATCCATTCAAGATTCAATCAGTATCCTGGAACAGAGAAGAGTGAATGAGAAGTATGCACCTTGGCTAACACACATGTGAATGAGTCTGGAAAAGCCTATTTTATAATGGAGACAGGGAGAATACATGGACGTACTCAATGTAATTAATTGTATGGCAGTGTATATAGGCCACATGACCTTCAATAAGAAGCAATACAAGTCATAACCTGTTACCAAAGATAAGCTAACGCCACTGTGCACCGCAGTGCTTCCTCTTACTCAGTAACACTGTAGATAGATAACAGCTTTGGCAGCGATGTGCTCACATTAACATAAAAGTACAAGTGATTAGATGAAAAGGCTTTTATATGACAGGTGTAGTAAAAGAAATTCACAAAACAGAGTTATGCCAAAGCTGGTAACACTTCTTTCATAACAAAGAAATTGTTTATTAAGAAAGATTCAGACTTTAATTAATACCCTAACCCTAACTCCCAATCCAAACTTCTTATTTAAGTGACCACTAAGACTCAGTCATGTTTAATAAACGATTTGTTCATTATGAAGTCTTTGTTCATGCTTTATTAGTGCTAATTAAGATGTAGTTATTATAAAGTGGTCCCCCAAAAGGTATATGTTTATTAAAGAACTGAAAAAGCATTGTATTTTAAGCCAGTATGGTTTTATTCTGACCTGACCTATTCAAACCTTTGGAGACTTGACTTTTTGTAAATGTTCCATCAACGTAAAGATGGGTTGGGTTTTTAAATGGGTGCATTAATGTTGATCAAATTAGGAAACGCTCATCTTTAGTTAAGACATAGTTGCAGTTGATTTGATCTGCTTTCAAAGTGTCCCGACTTCCTGTGGAAAAGTGCACCAGGGTGAGATAGAAGGTAGCAGAAGATGCTGCATGCTGATTAAAGATAATGGTGTTTGGCTCTCACTTGCAGATTCATTCATCTTAGAGAAAAAAGTGTTGTGACATTTATGGTGCAAAGGAGACCTTCCAAGGGTTTGAGGGCATGGCAGAAGGAGAGGAGCAGAGAGGCCAGGAGGAGATGTGCCTGGGTCCTCTGGAGGCTGTGGAGCCACTGGTGGATTAGGACCACTAAGTTACACAACTGTACTTTCAAACGTAATAGTTTCAAATGTAATAGTTTTATGGTAAGAGATCATTCTTAGACAATTTTAATTTTCACCTTTTGAAAAAAAACCCCCAAAAAAACATATTTAAAGTTAAAGTTATTTAACTTTAAATGTATCTTTTCTGTCATAGACTGATGTATTTTACTAAAAACTACTAATAGTAGCAGTCCTAATTATGTAACAGTAACACCAAATAGAAATCTAGATCTGGCATCTGGCATAAAAAAAAAAAAGTTAAACAATGACTTTCATGACTTTTATGTAGTAACAATAGTGCTTGATAAAAGCGTCAGTTAAATATGAAGAGACACGAGATCCTCACAGTCACATACTGAGCACTGTCTGATGATATATGATGGGTACAGTGTCACGTCTCGATATAGCTTCTTCCCTTCATACTAAATGCGAGCTGTCAGCAGTGAGTTACACATGTGGTACTGCGCTGCATGGGCCGTAATGATGCAGAAAACATCCAACAACCACTGATTTACTTTTGCTTTTAATCGTCACTTGGCCTGTGCCGTGTGTGAGAGCTCGCACATGGGAGCAGAGCCTATAGGCCAGAGCCACTTCCACCTCGGACTTGTGCACTGCAACACACAGCTAACCACACAGCTACTTCTGCTCTAGCTCAAGTGCAACCAAAGGTCAATTCTCATGAAGCAAGTTCCCTTTGGTCACAGCCACTGAGAAAAAGTCTGCACAATTAGTTCATCTTGACTCACTATAGACAAGCCTTCGCAATGTACACTAAAATGATAAGATAACATTTTAGCATGAAATACATATGCATATAGAGTTCCAGGGTCATATAGCGTGCATTCATACATTCACCACATCAAAGTGGGTCAAAGTGAGATAAACTAAGACTAAAATCAAACCTAAACCTGGACTAGACCAGGACTAAACAAGGACTAGAACAGGACCAAACCAAGTCACATCAGAGCTAAAATGTGTTCAATTTAGGACCAGTAAAACAACAAGTGTAACCGCCCCCATGGAGTGCCAGGGTCAAAGAAAGACAACATCTGAGTATGCAGCACGTTGTAACTGGAAATACAAAGCAGTAAGTTCATTCATATTCCATAATTTCAAGTCACATACTTTTAATTGAAGTGATAAGATGTGTACTGTGCCCCTACTGTTAGGTCATCTGTCACTAGTACTTCTCTCTGGTAAGAAAAATGATGCTGTCTATGTCACTGTGGGCCTATTGTCTGCAGTGTAATAATAAAAAAAAACTACAAACAAATAACAAATGTCCCACACATCAAACATGGGCTGTGGGCATTAAAAACTAAAGCATCTTTGTATTACAGATGAAGTGAAACTGGTCACTCCAACTTGACCCTACACCAGACCACAGAGCAAAGGTCGTGACCCCGGGTCAGCTGAGGCACGACTATCAGGGCAGAAGTGGAGATGCTCTTGACAATAGCAGCTTGTGTGGCTTCCCCATCTGTCGCAGCTTCCCTGTCTGCAGAGGAACAGTGCCCTGCTACAGTGTTTTATGAGCTGGGCTCCACCAAACTCACCGCAGTCCCACAAGCATCGCAATGAAGTACGTGGACTTTGGCCATGCTAAGGCAGCAGCCAGACCACAGGAAGCATGCACCACTTACAAATGCTCATACAGACACACACCCTAACGTATGCACTTTTATTTTATGTTATTTAAATACATGGACATTTGTATTATCAGTCTGTGAAAGCACACAACATTACGCACATAAGCTAAATGATAATCCACCAGCACAATATAATGAAGGTGCAGTTTTTGCTACATAGTCGATATAGAAAGGTTTCGTGTGAACAGTTGAGTCAAAGATGGTAAAGGTTTTCTAATAAGAGCTTGGTCTATTCATGTCTTGTAAATCTTTCATGCCTCGTCGAATGAAGAGCGAATGGTGTGGTAAACTGCACTTACTCTTTTATAATACGCATGCTTGTTATTCTCACTGAAAACAAGATGCTCTATAAAGAAAATATTTATGTAATGATGCTTATCACCCAGTATCAACCATCTGTTCTTCGGGTTTTGTCAAAATGTCTTCCATAAACGTGTCTACAAATCTAAAAAGTCTGAAAGAAACTGGATTCCAGTGGCCTTTTCTGAATAGCATGCATTCAAAACTGATAATAAAAAGATGTGCGTCCTGTTTAAGAATGGCACATAAACACACTGACAAATAATAAATCTTGCTTAAAATGATCAGTTGAAATGACCACAACTGCCCTAAACGTTGCAGCCTAGCATTACAAGGCCAAGTCAGAGGAAGAAGGCATTCCACGGGCTGTGAGCTTGTTGGCATATCTAGTGTGAGGTTGACCATGAAGAGATTATAGGCGCCCAAACTGTGTGGTGACCAGTGATGCAGCCAACAGCAGCGGTTAAGACAGTAAATGTAAATCATTTCATATCTCTGTCATATCGGCTCTTCCCAGGCCAGTTCAGAGCCACAATCCTAACCAGCACTACAGGAATGATGCTTTATCCAATGGGTCGGAGTGCATGTGACCTTGAATATGTGATTAAAATTTTACAGGCATATTTAACCATTTTACAAAGTTAACCATATCCAAACTGTAGAAACTATTTCTTCTCAATGCCAACCATCACTTAAGAATTACTTATTCATATCTACACATGTTCGCCATCATTTCTCATCTATAGATTTTGATCAAACCCTTTCCTTTGAGCTATGTTTTGGCAGAGTAGCACTAGTTCAATTGTGGCACAGGAAACAGTATTAAAATAACACTATCTACATAAAAACAACAATTTAGTGTATTATTTTTACAGAGTTGGAATTAAAATCTTTCCAATGGGTATATGCTACATAGTATAGTAGAAATTACGTGAATTTACTAGTGAGAGAGAGTGCATTAAATTACTAAATAATAAATAAAGTGGAGGTCAGAGCGCTCAGGGCAGAGAAGAGCTGTGTATTAAATATCAGGCGTGTAGCAGCAGTAACATAAAGAGGTTTGTTGTCTGAAAGAAAAGCAGAGCAGTGTTCAGGGCAGTGCTGATGTCAAACCTACACTGACATCTGCTGGTGGACTTGATTCTAGAGAACTTTGGAAAAGAGGTCACGACTCACATGTATTTATCTTAGTGACAGGAGCAGTTTAGAACATATATGTTTAAGAAAATAAGTATAAAAAGTAATTTATGAAATATTATAAAACTAATCATCATAATGGGTATTTTAATGCGATAGACAAAGAAAGATGACCAAAACAAGTAAAAAAAAACAAAACCCAAAACGTGGCTTTTACAGACCCACCAAATACCAGGTCAGACCTATGATCATGCATTCAGTCTCAGGATGTTCGCTGGATTGTAGTAGTTGTACACTCTGTTTCAACTTGACTCCATATTTTCTGCTACACTTTACACCGCTTTAAGTCGTAATGCCAAAAATGTTGCAATAAAATGCCACTTTGCAATGAATTAAAGCCTTAAAGCATTACAAGTTTCTGTAATATAAAATCCCATTACAGTCATTACCAGCTCAGTTAAAACAGAGTAAAAAAAAGGGGAGCTAAAGAGCCAAGTCAACAATAATAGTGGATATTGCTGACTTTACAGTTCCTGAATGTATATCCATTTACAAGCATCATAAGCTTTACAAGCCTCTCAAAGTTACTGTACTGTAATAATCTTTCATTCTCCCCACACTGGTGCTACTTCTACATAGCCACAGCTGCCCCGGGGTAGGCCGATGGAACCAAGCTCAGGCCAATCTGCGCCGTTGACCTCTTGAACTATGACTGCTCATACACTACATTCCTATTGCCCAAGGGCACAACAACAACATGACCAAAACTGGAATCAACTGGGTGAACATTCTAACCACTGAACCATAAAAAACAAAGTACTTTTGTATGAGCTGCTGATGCCATATCATCATATTTTGTTTCTAGGATTGGCATTTACACAAGCCACTCTGTCTTACACCAACTTCTCTATTTATTTAGATTTAATTGGGACTAGCATAATGAGCCCAATTACTGTCATCAGATGATAGGAAGTCTTTTGGGAAAGTTAGGTGAATGAACACCTTGCTCAAATACTGCCATTACAATGTAAACAAATATTACTTTAAAAATAGACACACTGCGTCACAACCAAAGTATTTTTACGCCATGGATTATTTTAAGACATATGTGCGGATATACCCAAACATATTTTTGGACAGGTTCGATGGCCACTTATGTAAAACACTGTAGGAGGTATGATGAGGCAGATCACTGCTAATTCTTACAACAACAGCATCTTTCTATGTTTTTCTGTCAAGGTTAGCCAGGGCAGATAGATAATACAAAGATGTGTGAGCTTGTGTGTGTAGGAGAGGGCGGGAGAGAAGGAGGGGGGGGGTGAGGGGGGTGAGTCATCTGGATGAGTCATGTGCAGCGTGTGTGGACAGAAAAGGACGAAGAAGAAGAGGAAGAGGCTACAGCACAATATGGAAGATGTGCAGGGGACTAATATGATAAGGAAGGCTTTATGTCGCTCACACATCAGCCATAACATTACAACCACATTTGAAGGGGATACCAAAGATTCAACATGGCCGTAACTAAATGTGTTATCTTCAGACTTAAGCCAATAGAAAAAAGCACCACATTATAATAGCTACACTGTAATTAGTCTTAATAAAGCATGAACAAACACTTCATATTCATCATAAACAAATAGTTTATTAAGAATGATTAGGCTTAGTAACTTCATTAAGGGGTGTTAGGGAGTTAGGGTGTGTATTAATTAATTACCAGCAATTTGTGTGTGACCTTCTAACTACTTTTACTCAGACCTGGGACTAGAACATCCTATGCGTATTTTTAAAGAAAAAAACTTTTTTTTTTTTTTTTTTTATTAGTAGTAATGAAAAAATGGGCCCAACAGTCAAACTAGTAGGAAATACAGTTACTATCACACTTCATTAAAAAATCCCTAGAGAACCAGTAACAAATGGTACAGTATGATTCATGTGTCCCAGAGAGGCAGCAAACAAGATAAAAGAGCAATGGATTTATAAGGTTCCTGTCACAGAGGCACTTCCATCAACCCAACTATGCTACTTAGGATTAATTAACCATCTTTATCCCATAGAAGTTTGCAAATACAACAAAAACAACAATATCTCAATCTATGCTTTGTCACGATCAAAAAGTTTACCTCTACAAAGTGCTTTAAGCTGAGTCAGACGGTGAATTAACCCATTATTCTTGCTTTAGAGTGAGTCAGTGAAAGAAGTCTCAAAATAATGTTTTCCTTCCGCAAAATAAATCCTCTTTCTCCATTACTTATTCACATACCGTGACTACCCTGGGGCAGACACTTCAAACAGCAAAGAGGCGGGCTGGGTGTCTTGCCCAAGGACACAGCAGAAGAGATGGCAGAGATCGTGACAGCAGTATTCTGGGTACGGGTCAACCTAATCTATGGCTGGCCGACCCAGTTAGCATCAACATTTAGGTTAGTACATTTAATGCATTTCAAAATACAGCCATCTACACTGGCAATGTTCAAGTCCAGGCTCAAAGCAGTTCTGTTGGTGCATATGGCTGTATTTTATCTGCACTCTCCTCTTTTAAAATACATTTTATTATGAATATTTATGTTTTTATTAGTTTGAATTGGGATTTTAATAGACACTTTTTGCCTACTTTTCTGTACTTGGAAGGAGAACAAATATCCGTAGTTGTTATATAGGTGTTATATTGCACAAACACTGCTATGCGGATTTCCTGGAATAAAGCAATTCATACTCTGCAGCATATGGCACCTGCACTAGAAAACTAATTACTTCTATTTAGAACTGTAAGACTTCCTTTATGTGACTAAATAATGCACTCTCTCTCACTAGACGCTAGAGCTAAGGCAGACGTACAAACTGATATAAAAGCTGTATGAATGGACATTGTATACTTTTTCAATTCCCCCCTTCCCATACGCAGCATATTTCCATATACATTTACAAGGGAAAAAAACAAGACTTGGCTTATGCTGTGGTGGGGTCCCTATTTCCCATGCAGCATATTGTAACTTCTGTGATGACTTCCGGTCCTCATTTCTAACAAGCTCTAGAATTTAAACGACTCTGAATCCGGGTCAGTGTTGTGCTTTGGTGCTAGAAAAACTGCGGCCGTGTGAGCGGCAGGCACAAGGGGGTCGCTAGTGTAAAGTGGGAATAGGAATAGGAAAAAGGAGAAAGAACAGGCTAAAGGGGTGAAGCAGAATACAGATGAGGCAGAGAGAAAAGACAGCATCAAAGGGAGGGAACACTGTGGAGCCTGGGTATGCTTCTACTGTACATGCTAAAATACTTTGAAAATGTGTAAATAGGTCAGGGCAACTGATATGGCTACATGTATAAGCATTCATATTTTTGTACCACTGTATAATAACTACCCCCTTAATGCTACCCCTTGTACTTAATAATTCCAACTCATTCTCTTATGGAGTTAGCATAGCAAACCTATTTCTGCTCTACCGCAGCTTCCGAGATTTGTATTTGGTGTGTAATGTGGAATTTGAGTATTCATTATAGTTTATGCTTTCTGGACACAAAGTCTTAATTTGAACTTTACAACTATACTGGTAGCAATATAAAGGTGCAATAGCAAAATGTAACTAGATCCGTTTTATAATGAGATGTTGATTATGAAACCATGGAATAATAGCAAAAGAATAATTTAATTCTGTCAACTGGACAAAAGTTTTAGAGTGAAGATCACGGTGGACGCTGTCTTATAGGGAGGAACTAACTATGCTGAAACTCACACATCTATTTGTATCCAGGTTCTGTTTGTTAGCTGAGTTTATTGAACTAAACTAAGTCTAAACTGTGCCTGAGTCATATTTTGCATAATCGTTCAGGCCCCTAATGGGTGCTCTCACACCTATTAGCATGCTGGCTATCACTATTGTTTTCCTTGTTTTGATTTAGGTGAGAGGATGGAGTTATAGATAGGTGTTAAAATAAATGATGTCTTATTGAAATAGACCAGGATTTCATGCTGTCTGAAAATCCTCTGAAGCTTTTCAGACACCAGCTGTGTACGGAATAGTTACACCTTTTGTCCTAGGTTCTAATTCTCTGTTGTCCTGTTTTTTAGCTCTCTTAGATCTATTGAATGCCCATTTTGTATATTGACAGAGAGGGCTTTCTGCACGTGTTGTTCTTCTTTCACTTCACCCTCTGTGCTTGTAAGAACCACTTGAGCTCTGTGTTGTAGTGTCTGAATAACTTCGAGTTTGTGCTGCAGTGAATGGTGTGAATTGAAAAGCAAGTAATGGTCGGTGTGTGTGGAGACTTGTACCTAGAATCACTGGTCCTCGCCGATAGTTTAATGCACAATCTAAAAAGGCCAATTTGTTTTCCTTGGCCTTGACGTTTGGATCCACAGCATTAATATGTGCAGTAAAGGGTTCCAGACCTTGAATTCTGATTTCAGTCCAGTTGTCACCCACAAGGTCAATGCATTCTATTCAAATTGTTCCATATATAAGTTAGCAATAATAGGAGAGACCGGTGAGCCCATAGCACAGCCGTGGATTTGCCGATAGAAGTTTCCTCTGAACTGAAAATATTTGGTAGTTAAATAAATTTCCAACAGTCGGCAGATTTGGTCAGGTGACAGTTTAGTTCTCTCTTTTAGCTTAGTATCCTGCAGTAGTCTCCTATTGCTAACTCCACCGCTACAGATGTAGGGATACAAGTGAAAAGAGAGGTCACGTCAAAGGAAATCATTGTCTCAAGGTACTCCCTGTTTGTGGATTATTGGGAGGCCATAGATGCAAGGGATGGAGTCACCAGGATAGAATCTGTAATACAGCTGGTGATCAATGACTTATTCCTTCTCCAGCTTCTGTAAGCAGTCTCTTTTTGAACCCACTGGTAGGGTCTCGTTTCAGTAATTCATAGGTTGTGGTATCACTGAGGAGGCTGTTCACCTTGGCCTCGTAATCAGCTGAGTTCAGGATCACAGGGCATCTCCCTTTTATAGCTGTCAAAATGCTGATGTTGTGGTCCTTCTCCAGATGTTAAAGAGAAGTTTAGTCCTTTGGAAAATACCTCTTTCTCTGCCTGAGTGTGCTCAAGGTCGGAAAGGTTTTTTCACCCAGCATTCCTTGTTCACAGGTTGGCTGGGTTCATCCCCATTTCCCTGGTCTCTCCGATCCATGGAGTTAGGTTGTTTTTGGAGTTGCATAAACTTCATTCGCAGGACAAAACAGACTGTACATTACTAAACAAAACAACAAAACAAAATAAAACAAAGAAAACAACAGTTATAGCCATTATGCTAATGTGTGACAGCACCCATTAAAGGACTGAACGATGCAAATTATGACTCAGGCACAGTTCACACCTAGTTTAGTTTAGACTCAACTAACAAACAAACAATCTAAATAACTGTATATAAATAGGTGTGTTATTTTCAGTGTAGTTAGCTCCTCCCTTCAGATAGATATAAGGCAGTGTCCACAAGCAATCTGACCAGAGCTGATGAAGCCACTTGGATGAGCAGCGACACATCTTCACTCTAAAACTTTTGTCCAGTTGACAGAATAATTTCTTTCGTTTGCTATGGATCATACCTGGACGACTGAGGGATTGCACAGAGGCCATGGAATAAGTATCAAAGCTGCCATGTGACGTGAAGTTAGGACAACCTAATTACAATATATTGCCTTGAAGATGTATTTCTCTATAAACAGAAGTGCATGTGGCTTGCTGCGGATGAGAGCCGGTATCAGAGATGAAGAGAAACAGGGCCTGGGGGAGGAGAGTGCAGCAGGAGGCATGCTGGAGAATACAAGGTGCACTGGGAGCTGTAGTCCCAGTGACGTACAACTGTTTTCATACTTTATTCATGAAATCCAACACACTGATGGCTGGACTGTGAGTAAGAATATTGACCAGTGTAGGCTTTGATTCCGTATAACTTATTTATGGTCAGCTCATTAGTTTGCATATCCCATCACATCTTTAGGTCTGTCTTCACACCTCAGTTTTATGACATATATGTATGTTATTAAGCATAATGAGGTATACAGTATCAGCAGTGGGTTGTTAAAATGAACAAGATGTGTAGATGAAGTTTTCAGTAATTCAGTGACTCTACACAGCTAGGAAATGGCAAAGAAAAGACAGCAGTACATTAATAATAAAACAATTACATAATGAGTAAGATATCTAAATACAAAGGTCACAAGTCTAGTTTAAAGGTGCACTATGTAACCTTTCTGATGGAGGGTCCATCACCTGTCATTTTGAGATGACAGCTGGAATGTTCCACAGTGGCATTAGGCATATGTATCTTGCATTTATTTAAGTACAAATGTTTCGGTCTCAAAAAATACCTTGAAAAACCTGCATTCTTTCACCTCTCCACAGATTTGTCCTGTAACTTGGTCTGGTCGCATCACTTACTTGACCCCATGTAAAAATAATCCATTGAGACAAGCAGGTGGTAGACCCTCTACAAGAAAAGTTACACAGTGTTTAAGTTAAGCTGTGTATTATATTATGCGTATTATATCGTATATTATAAACCTACATGTTTTCAAAGTCTATACACCTTATACAACTGATGGCTTACCTATTACCATCATAGCAGCTGTTGTGTTTCGTCTCATTTACACTGTCCTTCCAGATATATCAGTTATCAAGTTATAAAAGATTAAAGCCCAAGGTGTCTGAAAAGCCAAGAAAAGTGCATATAAGGACCTTTAAATTGACATAATGTACAGACACTATTGTAAAACAAATCTGATATATAGAATATACTCCTATTCAATTTTGTCATTTAAATATTTCTTTCAAAGCCTCTGAACATAATTTATTATTTTTATTACGACTCATAGTATTTAGTGCGGAGATGGTACTGGAAGCTGACAAATTGACCTTTGTGTCCCTACCACTCCACTGACGCTGTAACTGGTCGGGGTAAATGTGTAATAACAACGTAGCCAATAAAGAGCCATCGACTGTCCCCATGCTCCCTACACACTTCCCCAAACAAGCCCCCTGCGAGGCTCACTGCTCCCCTCCATCCCCTCCTCCCCTCAAGAAACCCTCCTGTTGACTACGTTTTCTCGATGACGTAAGAGTCCACGTACATTGGCCATGTAGGTGATGCTTCTGAATGAATGAGTGTCCCCTCCCAACTCCATTACTAGTACTACGGGATGTCTATAAGAGCAGATCTCCGGGACAACCCGATGAATTACAGCAAATAGCGGGTTGGAGGTAGGCTACATTATGATACTAGGAGAGAAAACAAAGAATATAGCTTAAAATGTGTATTTTTACTTAGGTGAAATGGGAACATCAAACGTACTTTTTAGTTTCATATTGTAAAAAAGCTATTTTCATCTGGATTCATAAAATAAGGTAAGCACGCTTCTATTCCAATTTTTCTTTATGTCTTTTTTATTAGCGGCATCTAATAACAAATACTTAATCACCGTGGCGTGAAATAAGAAAAATGCTTCGACTTCTGTGTTGAATTTTGTATTTTTGCTTATTTATTTTGTATAAGTAGAATCATTTTGTGCGTGACTGTTTGTGCGTAATGTACGTTAGCAGAAGCTGAAGTTACTGCAGTGTGAGTCACTTTGGCGCACATGGGCAGTGACAGCTGCGAAAAAAGCGATGATGTCTGGTGGGATAGACTACGCTGACTGCATGTTAACCGTCCCGTATCAGCGCACAGGGACAGATGACAAAGGCACGATCACCTCACGTCTTTACATCATGTATGCCACATTTAGAAGGAGGTACCGTTACAACAAAAGAAGGTGCTTAATTGCACCTCATTCTTCCAAACCTGAATAGGTGACGTGAGCTATCCTTCTTTCCTTTGGCAGTCTCAAAGCTTCTACATAGTTTCTCTGCTCCTTTCATGTTAAAATGACTTCGTGACGCGTTCTTGAGATGAAGTCAATTTTGCGTCATTCCTGCGCACATGCAGACGACTCCCAATCAGCCACCAGACAGCTTTTAAAGGCACAGTACCGGCCGCCTGTATGTGTTGAGCAGCTGCATTGCCATGTGTCTGTACGGCGGTGGGGGAAAGGATAGGTGAGGGGGTGGGTAGGCCCAGGGACCCGCGAAAACTCCCCGAGGTAACTCCTCCGGGCCACGAGAGAGGAATGACAATGAGGAAAGACTCCAATTCTATGTATCCGGATGCCCAAATGACTTCTTACAGGAGAAAAAAGACAAGGATGGACAGCATGCCTTTATGGTTCACTTGGATGCTATTTGGCGCTATCCGTGGTGCTGAAAGCGTGAGGGTGACCTACAGAGCAAATCTAATCGTGGCACATCCAGCTTTACGTCAGAAGAAAGTTTTAAGCACGGACTTAGGTTATGTTTCAGATATTTGGGCAAAAATAACTATTACTAATGTATAGACAAATCATAGTTTGACTTCTAACCTTGAGTGTGGCCTACTTCCTGCTCAAGTGGTCAATAACGTGGTCAGAACCATGGACAGCGACACAAAACAGGAACATCTATTTAGATAAACATATATAGCATGATACTGAATAATTGTTTGTTAGAAATTGTAGGAACTAACCACCGGATATTGCTTTTTACAGGTTTGCTACATGACCAGAGGTGACACAATGCACACCATTGTTAGACTCTTCTCAGGTACAAAGAGCCCAGTTTATAAACACCCAGGCCAGTGCTTAAGTGGACTCGGATATCCTGGAAGCTGACGTCAGCGCTGTAGAGCTTGCATAAGCCACCATTACGGCCCCCTTTGCCACTGTCTGTCCATTTCCTGTGTCTGACTCATGGATAATCGGCATGGAAATCAATACTGCAAACAAAACAAGTACACTATAACCACACAGCGTCAGCGCCACAAATAGGATGGGACGGAATGGGTCAGATGACATGTACAGTAGGTGCCAGGTAACTGTAAAGAACACTTAGTACCCAGCATCCTTTGCTCTTCACATACTGGGGGTACAAAATGATGACATTTCTCATCTGTACTTCCTTGTATCCGTTTTGCTTACAAACAGCTTTTAGCCACCCGACTCTTTCTGATCCCTACCTTCTATCAGTCAGTACATCAATACCTTGGCTCTAGACTGCTTACTGCTAAAACTCTTCTAAAGTACAGTAACAGTCTACAGTCATGGCTACTGATGTCTGGCAAATATCTCCCCCGTTTGAATAAAAAAGACAATGTCTATATTTGTACTTTAAGCTTAAATGAGTGGGAAGATGCTGCTGTAGTGCAGAGGATGCTGAAGTTTCCTTCCGGAGCCCAGCGCGTTTGCATCATCAAACCAGCAACACCGTCAGTGCCCACTGGAGCCAATCGTATCTCTCAGCTTGTCTCCATGGTGACCGTGGCATTAGATTGTTACTGTAGCAACAGCACCACTGGTAACAGTCTACAGCCATGGTCGCTAGGGGGCAAAGCCGGCAACGAAGGAGAAGGGGCAGAAGCTTGTGAAACCTGAGGATTTAAGTGTGCAGCTAAGGACTCTAGGAACTGTAGAGCAGCGAAGGCAGAAGGTCTATAGCCATGAGAGAAAGTGGTAGAAAAAAAGACTCCAGTCTGGTTAACTAAGTAACCATGCACCTGGGTATGTAGTTACCCCAAACTATTGGTTGTACTAGTAAAGTTAAAAGAAGTTTTGCTTTCATTATCTGGTTAGATTTCATATGCAGTATTACACAGTATACAGGCATGCAGTATAGCAGCTCTTTGGTACCGCAGTAATGAAACACACAATGTATTACACAGTACAATATCTAAGCAGGAGCAAACTCTTATTTTAGAATGAGCAAAATACAATAGAATAAAGGTTTGTAGTATTATTTGGAAACTGGATTTTAACACAGCAAAGCACTGTAGGAAGTGTAGACTGTACAAAGTGTAGTGGAAAAAATGTGAAGCACAGGTAGTGCATATTATTTAACACATTTGTCCTAGAGGGACACAAGCTACATCAAGGACCTGTGTGCAATATGTATATATGTAAAACATATAGAAGTAACTATTCCACAGCTTTAAGAACCTTAAGAAGTGTACCACAGAAAATAAACACTTCCAAGGACAAGTAGTTCAAAGCAGGGTGCATATACTCTTTTTAATCAAGAGAAGTGGTCTCTTCAAAGGCTTAACTCTGATGTTTACAAGAACACATCTTTTGAGTGAACAGCAAGTTTGAAATTTACACTATATGGTCATGAAAATATGTTTTAAGATGATTCACAGCTGTTTTTAATGTTGTTTTTAATGATCTGTAATATGATTTCAAAGTTGAATAAAAACCAAGATCCTTTTTAATCTGTCACAGGTATTATTAGATGCTTCTTATACCACTGACACTGTGAATTTAGAGTGGTTTAGCTCTGCTGTGTTCACTCCACAGGCCACAGTAGCATTACTCAGTCAAATTGGAGATGACTCTGACAGGACCAGTGGCCTGATGACAGCCGGATCTCCCACTCATTATTACTCATCTTTTTACAACACTCCATCGAATAATCTTAGGCACTCACAAAACCTTCACAACACTGGCTAACTCTGCAGTCATTTACAGCAGAAAGCTATATGATAAATTGTACAAATACACATTTGAAAAGAGAGAGTAGATAACTTGACATATGTCAACTTGCCAACTGATTTAGTATTCTAAAATGCACAGTGTACAGTAAATTCTCTCTATAGTCAACTTAATTAATCCTGAACTGATGTGATATTGTTTGAAATGTAGATATAGTTGTATGTAGACAACAAATTATCAAAAAATATTGAGGTCTCATTCTGTCACATCATTTTGAACCACTAGATGGAGTCCTAAACATTTGTATCCCAAAACATTCTATCTAAACTTGAGAAATAGCATTAGTTGGTTGACAAGTCAAAAGTCATATATTGCAGTTTTTACACTCCTGGATACCAGTTTAATACATACTGAAAACAATTAAAATACATATTCTCACTCATCCCATATTTGTGCTCATGAAAAGTGCATAATGAAAATCCTAAATGATTGTATCAGGAGCTCACTCATTGCCCAAATAGAAGGCCAAGAGCACTGAGCAGGTTATAAAAATGGTATATTGAAAGAAGAAATTTACTGGTCCACCTAGTGTAATGGTGTAGTAGAACATTGTAGTAGAAAATGCTATTTAGATGCTTATGTCAGTCATTTTCTTGTTTTCTTGTCTAGGCCCATAGTGGACTGCATAATACTAGGAGTATTTTTTACCTTTAATACTCTACCACGTTATAGCTAATAGATTTTCATTTCCATGTACATATGAAGGTTAGACCTGCACTCTAATGCCGGGCTTATGATTTTCCTCCTCTTGCTTAATTTGGAATAAAAGCAATAAAATTTTAATACCAGACAAATATTTGGAGTCCTGGTTAGGCATAGGAAAGGAGGATTTGAGAAGCTCCACTCATTTACCCTTGATGTGGTGCAGCAGATGAATCAAACATCAGTTGGTCTGTTCAGCTCTCGCCTGCTCACCCAATAATTTATTCCTGACCAGTGTGAATCACCACTTGCTGTACTGTAGCAGGTTCAGAGCTCTTAAATCAGCGGCCACTAGAGGGACATGTGAGGCACACCAAGAGAGTACAGACATCTGCTGAAACAAATTGCTGGACTCAGTTCATGTTGCTAAGCAGATCAGATCAAGCAGAAATTTGAATGAAATGTTGTAGTTGTCAACGGTGGCCATACATAAACACATGTTATTATCACATAATATAAAATTGAATAGTAATTGATGAATCTCGACATAGTGATGCATATGCACATTTTTTCATATTTCTTGTATAATGGACTTCACGTGAGTCATACATACATATCTGCCTGTAGCCTGTTGCCAATTCACTAAAGAACTGAACTTAATTAACAGGTAAATGTGATAAGGGACAATTCCACATGTCCCCTGGATCACATGTAGTCGCCATTAGCTGTCAGTCAGCTGTACTGTTTTGCTACAGAAACCAATGAGCATAAGAATGTTTATATATTTATTTACTTATTGACAGACCCTGGCATCAATAAATGATGAGGATGGAGAGCAGTCGTGACTAGCACTGCATGCATCAAGAAAACTCATAGCTCTTAGTCTTATAAACAAGTCCCTCACTTCAGCATTGCAGCATTGATTTAAAAGGGTGGAATGCATGGATTAAAACATGGATCAAAAAGGCAAAAACTGTGGTAACTGATTTTGTATTTATTTATGAAATATGTTATGTAACCTTTTTAAATAAACAATATATTTTTATACCATGTGACATTGATTTACTCTGGAAATAAAGTACATTACACAGATTTTTGAGAGGATGTAATTAAGTGAAATTAATTCAAACCAGAGTGAACATTATATGCGTTATTTCATCAAGTTGCTCAAGGTCTCAGTCAGAGAGATACATGATGTCTGTGCATCTGAAAGAGCAACACGTTTCTGAGCACGAGAACAGAAAGATCTCCTTTTCAGAACACTGCAGTGAACAGGCTGCTGCATGGGAAGTGAATTCACATGAACATTTAAAAACATCACTATGTCAGCTTTTCTTTTGTTATCTGTAATACCAAGAATAAAAAATCCATCTCAAGTCCTTGTCCTTAGTCCTAGTTTAGATCCATTGAAGTCTTGCTATAGTCCGGTTTTAGACCTGATTTAAATCTACTTTAGACCTTATATTGTTCTGTTTTAGAGCTGGTTTAGATCTGGTGGCACTACATCTAAACTCATATTTTCTAAGGTGGTACTTTGTGTGAATAATTTGAGAATCACTAACATAATGCAATGTGAAAAAGAGCAGTGTTGGGGACATTGGAAGTGATTATTCATAGCTGGTAATCTGTTTGTGGCTCTAAGGCTTTTGTCTGACACAGAAATGTCCACTCTGCACTGACCTCCCCCCAGCAGCCAGCAGTAGCAGAGGTAGTATCATGAAACTGTCCAAGGCAGAGTTGAAGTGTCATGTCATTCTCCCTGGCAGCCACAGGGGGCACACTGTGTCTGATCACGTTGCTTATTTGAGACTGGCTCCGAGTCTTGTTTCTGCAGAAAGGAGGGGAGCATTAGCACTTGGAACAGAGACAAACCTGCCTCAGACAGATTAGTGAAAATATAGGGCAATATGGCCACAACAGTGAGCAGCAATTAACAGAATATCCAGCCAAGATTCTTGATAATTTGATTGTATTAGTACCTTTGGATTTCTTATGCAAGGTCAAGGTCAAAGTAAATATTTCAATAATCATGACTGCATACGCTGTGGTATCTATGCCACTGGGTGTCAGTGTGATAACAACAATGAGAGCTGAAATAAGAGGCATTAAACAGGAGCAGCAGGCCCAAGTTTCTCCTAACAGCCTCACTTTAGCCTGCACGCACTGTCATTCATCCCATTATCTGCTGCTGCTCACCGGTGCTTGTTTACGCGTGGGCAGCGCTGGCCTGTTGTCAGGGTGGTTGGGCGTCCATGGCCCAGAGCTCTGATTGGAGTAAAAGTCCATGGGGTAAACTTCCTTCCAGCTCACCTCCTGCAAAGCTACAGCTGCCTGACAGACAGACACACAAACACACATGAAACAAAGGAAGAGGCTCAGTGTGCAGATGCTTGGGGTAGTATCATGATACGATGTGCTGTTTATTCTTTAAATGAGATGATTCCTGTTAAACCCCAGGCAAACATACATTCCATATTGAGACTGCTCTAAGCAGGGGTAAAGTAGTTAAACATGCTATCCCTATGCAGCGGCACTGCATGACACAGCAGCTGGTATGAAGAGCTTCAGTCCTGCTATGACAGTGCTGTGCCGTTAGTGCAGGCTGCTCCATATGGAGAGACAAGTCAGTGAATATTGATTGTAAGAGACGGGAAGTGTGTTTAACTGATCCAACAGATGAGCTGCCAGACAAACCATACCAAACAAAAACAACAGACTTTGTTTTGTTCATTAACAACATTTGTTTTTTGTTTTATTTAATTTATTTTTTTAATATTATCTTGGAAACTGTTAGAATTAGGATCAGATAGTAGGACTTGGAGAGACCAACTGCCACAACCACTCATTACTGACTATACAGAGCCTGCTTTTGAGAAAAAAAAACAAACAAAAAAACTCAACGAATTACTTTGCTGTCAGTGCAGACCCAGAGACGTGAACGCTACAATACTACCACATACTGTAGTAGTATTGTCTGTTCAAGTGTTGTTATGCTTCCATAGGCAGGCCATTACATTGACATAATCAGGCCATTACATATCATTTCATTTAACACACACACAAGTTTATATATAAACTTCAGTGGAGGTAAGTAACATTTGGAGGGTTGTTTTAGGAGAAAATATTAATGTTATTTACAAAAGATATCACTTCCTCAGTAAGTGAGTAAATTTGAGTTTGTAGGCCCGGGTAACTACAGCTAAAATCTGATTAGCTGAAAAGCTGTACAGTATTTACACCTACAACTTATTTATTCCACAGCAAAAATTATCTTTGATCCAACTGTTCATTTCAAAGGGTGTACATTAGTGGCTGACCCAGTGATTCCTCTGCTCGCTCCTCTCTCTCATCTCTTTCTCTTTCTGTGGATGCTAGCTCCTCTTGCTAATCCCTGCTCTGACAGGAGAGCCAAGTGTGTCTTATTGACTATAAATATAACATGAGACGCCTGAAAATAAATTCTGCCCCTCACTCCCACCCTCCACTCCTTCAGCCTCTTCCCTCCCTCTCCTCTCTCCTCGCACTTAGTCTTTTTACTAAATGCCACCATAAAAAGCACCCATACCAAGATGCAAAGAGGCATGAGTTGAAGTGAGACTTACCACACTCAAACACATAAGCACACATATTTGGTACTGCACATTATTTAAATGTATAATTTGTACATAGCTGTTGGGTAACTCCAACACAAGGCTAAAGAAAACAAATTTTAGCTTGCCTATCAAGGCATATTTTGCTTGTACCGACAATAAGCTCTAAAGATCTAAATATGGGCATTTGTTGCATGCCTTCTTTAGTAAGAAAAGCAATTCCCCACATAACTACATCACAAAAGGTGAAATGAGGTAAAGACCTTTGGGAAAATGTTGTGAATGAATTAATAGTTCATGTCAGCCGTGACCAAACAGTGTGACATCGTCAGCCATCATCACAGAGTGCGCATGTTATATCGCTGCACCAGCAGCACACACACACTTTGTTTTCACATGGATCATTATAAGTCATCCACCAATAAATCTCTCCCCTTTAGGGCAACAGAGGCTAGTATTGAAACAATCATTTCAATCTCCATTTTGATCATATAATTTTCAACACAAAACAATAGCAGTGTCTTTAATAATACCATGTGGTCTTATACTAGTTCTGATGTAGACCAGGACTATTCCATTATGTTGCCCTATTTATGTGATGTTTTTTCAGTAGTGATATGTGTTTAAATGAGGGTGTAGTTTCATTGCTAATTTTTTTGTTTCCTTTAGTCTCTGGGTATTATACTTTTGACAACTATAATGAAAACTGTGGCAGCAAAGAGAAAGAGAGAAACTTACGGTCAGTAGATGGCGCTAGACAGCTTATGTTCTGAAGGCATAATATATGTTTGTTTTGGTCAGAAAAAAAAAAGCCAGTAAATTGCCCTTATTATTATTGGTATATATAATTTCAGGTTAAATACAATAAGAAGTATCCCAATAACATAATCTTTTTTTTGAGTCTTATGGAAAAACTTAATGGGGTCTAAAGTAAAAATGCTTTACCTCATATGGGGACAGCAGTGGTTTTTTGAAGGCAGTTCCCCAGTCAATAGAAAGTCTTGGACAAGCAATCTGGACCCACCTAAATAGAAAGATGACAAAATATGATTTTTATATTCATCATCATCATCATCATAATATTACTTACATATGATTTTTTTCAGAGTGGTTAAAAATTCTACATAGGCACAAAAAAGATAAATAAATAAATAAAATGAAAAATTGAAGTCCCCCAAATCTATGCAAATCTAATTTAATTCCGAATCTATTTTGTAGATCTCTGAAATGTCAGTTGGGTAAGGTAAAAAGTCATGCTAAAAATAATTATTATGTTTGCAAAAATGGGTGCGTTAGAAGGTTAAAGAAGGTAAACAAGAAAGTAAACAAAGGTAAAAACATGGAGGGAAAAGACAGTGAGAGGTGAGGTGTGTGTGAATAACGCAGCACCAGGGCGGTCTCCACGGAGGTAGCCTACATAGCTAGCAGACGCAGGAGGGCGGGGGAGGGAGGGAGAGGGGCTTGAAGAAAAGAGCCCTATAGTGAGAGGACGCAGATATACAGATAGAGGGAGAGCAATGAGGAGAAAACCAAGACGGGGAGGAGAGAGAGAGATGGGGCAAGAGTGACAGAAAGAATACTGTTTACTCTGGAAAATGCATGAGAGCAGACTGAAGAGAAGCTGGATGTAAACTGCTGGGGGGAAAACTAAATGAAGAATTGGAAATGGAGTCAGAGGAGTGACCGGCGTGGTGTCCAGGTGATCAGGGTTAGATCAGCTATCATCTGTGCTCAGACAACACGTACATCCCGGTCTGTCCCTAATCCTGCTCATCGAACCCCATCAGGGATATCGACAAACATGGAGTCAGCTTATGTGCATGTGAAGGGCTCACAGATCACCCCAGGCCTATGTACATATCAATGAGGAGATATGAATGTTCAAACACAAGTGACATCCTACCCACTTGAACCTCTGTCCATTAACATTTAAATAATAATGAATATAAGTGCATCTGATAGCACAGATTTTATAGTTTTGGTTATAATAACTTCTTGGTTAAATCTTGCTCCCAGGTGCTGCTTGGGGACTTGATAAACGTGTAGGTAAATGTCCTCAGATTAAATTGGCCACTTCACTGGTATAATTGAGCCTGCGTTGTGTTACATGGTGTGGATCAGGACCATGGGGGTGGCTGAGGGGATTATTGGATGGGTAAAAGATGAGCAGTGATTAAGGCAGACTACCCCCTCTCTTTCCTCAGGGCTACAGCAGAGAGTAGTGAGGGAGGGAGGAGGCACTAGGCGTAACATGGAGAGCAGTGAGGAGGCCTCCTGAGAAGCACTGAGCTGATTGGCACACAGCGCCAGAAGGGACTCTTCTATTATTAGCACACACACTGACTGAATTGGAGATTGATAAAATGTTTCATTTCTCTGTAAAGTGAGGCCAAAGTACTTCACTACAGACAAATCTGCTTTCTATAGACTGTACGATGCTCAGTGTTTGAACCTAATGTAAGATCAAGTACAATACTCTTCACTTCACTTGTTCCAAAGCAATACAAAAGTTATACATAGTTAAGTAAAATTATATTAACAGAGGAATATCAGGGAGGGACTGATTTGATGAATTAAATTGCCATTGAAGTATAGGTCAAATGAAGAGGATATAATGAAAGCGTATACCTAAGCGCAAGGTATAAAATATTAACAATTACACTTTACGCTGTATAATTTAGTAAGGTAGGTACCTTACTGTCATCTGAATGTAGGGTAAACGGACATTTCCTTCTGTTCACAGTGGCCTTGATACTAACATGGTTCTGAGGACAACGCTGTCCTCATTTAGGCATTTGGTCTTGTCTAAAGGAACTATTTTTTTCTTTAATCTGATTCATTTGCTTTATTATTTCTTTCCAAACATTCATTCATAGCCTTTGATCACATGTTTGCATGTTGTGGTTATCAAATGAAAAATCTATTACTGTGCCACTGACAGTAATAATTACCTTAATTACCTTTAATAAAAATAAATGAGTAGATTGTCAAAGTCTACTTGAAGCTGTAACAGTGATATACAAAGCCTGACATTTAGCTCAGATATGCACTGTAAAGTCCGGCTCTGGCCTCCAGCCTCACCTGCTGTGGACCATTACACCCTGATGCTCACAGGCACACCTCTATCTGCATGGCTTCTCTTCAATTACACTTTCATTCTTAATTCACTAAAACAAGTACTATTAACCTTTAAAAATACTCAAGAATTATGAGAGGAATGTTTGAAACATCTAAACAATTTCTTGCTACAATGGCAAAAACATAGTTTAGGTGAAAACATTTTAGACATCATAGTTGTGAGTAGAATTTATGGTCTACTTGAAATGAGTGCGTATGGTGTGCAGATATCACTACAATGGTTTAAAGCCTGCTTAGGGACAGCATAATTACACACTTAAGAGAATATGCTAATAGTGTCTCTCTTTATGAGTGAGAGAGAGTGTGTCTAATGACAGGAAAAGCCTGCGGTGGGCTCAGTGCACTGCCGGCTGGAGCTCAACACTAATGCAACCTTCCTCGCCCCTGTCTCTCAATGAGTCTGTTCTTCGTAGAACTCTCTGCTGCATCACAGACTGTGCACAGCTTGAACCATTTACAACCATGGACCATTTATAACTCATACACAGGATTTCACAGCATCGGCAAACTTTTCTGCAACCCAGCGGTCAGTCTCAAATGACTTCAAAACTGTACTTAAAGCTACCATCTGCAGCCTTATTAGATTTATTTTGCTCTCTTATCTTCTTCTGTCAGGCCAAAGCTGGCACACCATCAGACAGAAGTAATGCAGATAGCATCTAGTGGTGATATGTGAAAATACAACAGGGCTGGGTCGGCCAGTCTAACTACAGATGGTAGCTTTAATGTATTAATCCAAAAAAATATCAAACTCATTACAACACAGACAGATGTGATGGATGTTGATATATCTTATATCTTAATATACAACATTTAATCAACTTAATCATTTTGTATTTCATTTTGAAAAAGGAAATATGTATGTACTACAATTGATATATTCACTGTTATGATTATAACAATAACTGTAGTTCAGAAAGTAGATATTACCTGCTTGTCATTTTACAATTGAATACCATTTAAAAATGTGTATTCTTTAAAAAAAAACAAAAAAAAAAAACGTGAAATATGTGGGATCATTGGTATCATGTGCCATGTATTGTGAATCAAAATGTGACATAACCACACATATGTACACAAGTTCATTTACATTTTGCAAAGTTAACATGTATCTTTGTGTCTGATGACTCCAGTTAGAGCATATATCACGACTTTAGAGGAGCCAAAATATCCGTTACCGTGACTGCCCGGGTGCCAACACCACCTCCTCATCTACCTCTGTAAACTCTTTTCTGTCTCTGTCTGGGTGCATCTGATACACTGCACACTTGTACTCCGCGTGAGAGGCCAATCGGAGTACACTGCGGCCTGAGAGCAGAGCAGGGCTGAGAGTCCGGACGTGTGCTACTGTGATTGGAGTAGTTGCACACCAGGCTAACACTAAGCCATGGTCCATCCCCTGACTCTTGCTCCTGGTTTGAGATCAGATTAAGTGGTCAGCCCTCACCAGGGTGATTCAACACTCAAGATTTCCACAGAGGAAGAACAGATTTATGTCATCTTTGATCATTGGAGAGAGAGAGAGAGGGGTAATTGAGTAAACTACACCTGTCCTCCCATTCTCACAACCAAAAGGGAGCAGGGGCCACTATCTTTGTATATAGGTTTTTACGTAATGTTGTATAAAATATAATCTTGTGACAATTGAAAACATGTAGGCCAAGATATCTATATTTTTAATACTATGGCAAATACGATCATTACACATTTTTGAGAACCTCCATCTGCATCTCACTACTATGACTCCAACCTCAATTATACATATTAATATTCCACTGGTGTTCTTAGTAGAATAATTTAGTCGCTCATCTAGATGTATATAAGACAGGCAATGCATAGAGATGAAAAACTATGTACGATAGGTTAGAAAGACAATTATACATGGAAAAAATATTACTTGGAAACCACATATAATAAGTGGCAAGATAAACAAATATTAAAATAAGGTTCAGTGCTATGGGTCAGATTCAGGTTCATAATGATACAACAGGAGGAGCATGAAATTCCCGAAGACGTGGAAAGCATAAAATAGACACTTTACAGAGTTTCATCTAAAATACTTGTGTCTGGCTTTAGAAGACTGTTACAAATCGCTCTGATGACCCAATTATGAGTGCTCTGACGCATACAAAATGCATCTGAAATCTTCTTGATTTGATTGAACTTCACCAGCAGCCTGCCTGATAATAACTTGACAGGATTCAGGATTGCAAAGATAAATTAGCTATTGTTTATGAAAATGACAATAGGCAAATCAGTGAAAAGTTTTAAAATGAGACAAAGATGTGGAACTCACTGCCAAGAATACTTAAATACATTTAGTAGGAAACGGTATGGCAGAAGGTCACGATTTGCATTAAATGGTAGCTATAGGGAGGAAGAGACTGGGCTATGGCATTACTAATGTGATTAATTCAAGTCAAAAATGTGTGCTGCTTTTACCAAGTGGAACAAGTGGTATTTTTGGCAGATTGCTGTGACTCATCGTCTCTGAAATCCTTTCAGTTATACATGCATTCAAAGAAGAGAACGTTCAGTACGCAGTGGTTACATAATGTGGGGTGCCGACAAGCCACTATTGTTTACACATATCCAGAACTTTTTAAATCCTATGGTGAAATAAAACTGTCCATCTGTCTGGCAGTCCCATATGGTAAATGTTCAGGGATGGATAAACTGTACTTACCATCAACATCTGAGGAGGTTGCATGAAGTGGTCTTTATAAATCAACTCTAGAACATCTGACAAGGGCTACGCAATTAATAAAATTTGAACTGAGATCAAGATCCAGTCATGTTACATCGTCGATATGATTGGCTGTTTGTAATCAAGATGAAATTGGGCTATTTTTTGTGTTAAATGTGCTGATTTAAAATAAAGCCATTTTTATTTATTCATTTTTTGAGAAAAAATGACATCAATAAGAGGAAAATAGTCAAAAAAAGTTGTGATTGGTGTAGCCTCAGAGTTCCCATCCCAGTACTTACGCATCCACATCCGTCATCAACTCCAACTTGCTGGGAAAAATCTCAGACAGGAGGACTCGGGTGAAAGACCTGCCCAATGATTCCAGTTTGGACTCTAGGTGCTGAGAAAAAAAGAGAGGAAAAATACTATCTCAAATTGAACTAGGTTTTAAGAAAGTCATTTTTTTCTGCCTTACATTATTCTGATAACCAAGAGTATTTTCACTTAACATGAGGAGGAGGCTTGACCTTTTAAAACTGAAGGCTTTTGTTAACGGAGTACAGCTTGCAGAAAACCGTTCTGTCAGGTTTTTAATGTGTATTACATCATCCATCCTTATCTGTTTATAATATTTTTTGTTTACTTGATAGGGACAGATAGAAGACATACAGGTTATCATGTGGTAACACTCTAAGGGCTCTGACAAATCAGATTTCACAAAATACAATGTTAAATTTGTTAAGTTATAATGAATATCTCTTTATTAAACTTTTTATTGATTGCCAGTGGTTTACTTAAAATGTTTATTTAACCTTTATTACCCCAGGCAAAACCTTAAGAACAAAGTCTCATTTACAATGTTAAAAACAGAGATGTTGGAATAAAAGGTGATGGTAATAGCTGCATTATCTAAAATATCAGATAACAAGCACCTTGTTTGATAGTCTTATTGGAAGCACATGTCACCAAACCACTTGTCTGAGCCCAGCCCTCTGGAAAGTGTTACAAACCATTGCACAAAAGCCTTAGGGCATGTCTACTGTCAAAATGAGGACACACAAACTCACCTCCAGGACTTTAGGGCTGCCCTGTCGCCCCAGTGAGCCCAGGATCAGGCCCCATCTCTGGGCTGAGCGAGCTTTGTCAATAGCCTGGAGCCTTAACTCTCGCATGGCATTATGGTCATAGTATTCCCTAGAGAACACCTTACTGTAGGGATCGTACCTATGTGCAAAGAAGAGACACAGAGGTTTAAAATGGTGCAAAATGTGAAATGCCACACCTTTGTTGTTCATCAAAAGTTGGGAAAAATTAATAAAATCTAATCAGAAAAATCCATCAAGTGTGACGCGAGTGCATCTCGGGGAAAGGCATAATCTCCTTTTCAGCGCCACAATAGCTTCACTTGAGATTAAAATCTTGTTTATGGGAGATACCTGTGATTTGTTCAGGACTGCATCTTTTGCACAATGCTATCTCACAGAATACAAATAGGCACGTGGAAAAAGCTATGACACTGGAATAAACAACAGACTGTAGCATACACTAGACTAAATGATAAATGCATGTGCATTTATCATTTAGTCTAGTGTATTCTACCTATTATTTTACCTATTTTAACAAATTTTAAATAATCCCAGACAAAGTCTGTTTTTATTTATTTATCAATATCTATATATAACAATTTTATCATAGTTTTTATTTTACTATTTTAGCATTATTCCTTGTTTCATGTTGCACCATACTACCGAAGCAAGTTCCTGTAAGTACCTGTAAGCTGGAATGTCTGGATTTGCAATCATAATTGACTCCAGGTGAAATCTTCCATCTCCAAGATAACTGGAAAAACATGCATGAAAAATCCAGGTCAAAGAACAGAAGTGACATTCTGACAGGACGTGCGCAGTATGCAACATCTGATAAACCAATTTAGTCAATCCCAGGGCAGCCCAAGCTTTATATCAAGGGTCTAAATGAGAAAGAAGGGCCCAAGGCTGCATGGGAGGATACATGACCCTAATGATTGAAGTCTGCTGTTTACAGACAATGTAAGCCTTTCTAATTAACCCTAGCCCAGGTGGGGCAGAGTTCACACACAGTAGTACACACTGGGCTCTGTAGGTGTGCACAAATACATGGTCAGGTAGAGCAGCCTCTCAGCAGCCTTACTGCTGAGGTCACTCTGAGAGGATCCCTGCTGTTAGGCTAAGGTCTACGCCCGGTACCCCTCCTCATTACTGCAGTCTCACAAGTGCCATAGAGAGAGGCTGTGCAATTAAACCCACTAATTGGCCAGCATTTAGAACACCCAGGAACATGCTGCAGGTGGTGGTGGAATATATGTATATATACAAGTTGGAGACGCATCTGGCATATATATTTGGACCTATATGACTCTGTGCATAAATTCTAATAACAGAATAACAGGGCAGGACAACCTTGAGCATGAATACTGTTGAGCAACATCCACGGCCTTCGGAAAATTATGCCTACAACAATAAGCCTGCTGTACCGTCAAGCTCTAAAATGCTCTGGCATTCTCCACAATGAACGATAATACATTTCACTAAGTACTACCCCGATGTAAGGATGTGTACAATAAAATCAATTTGAGTTGCAAAGCCAAAACAGCACCCGTTGAGTAATCCAATCTCAACATCATTAAGCTCTTTACAAGGGGGGGTTACCTACTGCTTTGCTCATTATTAATATGCTGATGTTTGCCTGTGGTTTCAACAAAATTAGTTCACATTTTTGAATCACGCATTGCAAGTTAGTTACAGGTGGGGGTAGATAAAAATAATTAGTTTATAATAACAAGTTTCTCTTTCTGAATTGTTAATGTCATTAGGTAAAGAGAAATGTGCTAATGAGCCTAACATTACAGATTTGTAAACACATTCAAAACAGTTGTACAATAATTTATACATTTTCTAATATGATTCTACAAATGTGCTGGTACGATACTGATAAGGGCCATGGAGCTAGAGAAAGCACTATTGGGAAAGACCACAAACTAAGCTGCATAAGATATACTCCACAGATATGTTGCAGTAGGGTGCCTTCCAGTGCTTTTTCTGTTTTTTTCTGTATTACTAATCCCTTTCTTTCACTTTACAGTCACATTCTACTCTACTTTAAGTGAGAAACAACTGTCAAAATGGCTGAAAATAAGACAAATAAATGCATACTTAACATTGTAGTAATTAAGCTATACTTCTATACATTATTTTGTCTTATAAGTTGCCAACACCTCCACCTTTTTATATTTCATAGTATTGCTTGGTATAATGATGTTTTAGTCATCCCACATTTGGATCACCTCTTGGCTGTTTCCATGTGGGTGTATTGGTGGCCTTATTGGAGGCATGATTAGACGTCAGACTGAGCCAGGTCTGGTGACTGGAATGATGTCATCCTGTACTGGGCTCATGCCACATGTGTGACAATTGCTGGGCTAATTATGAAACCAGGTGGGAAGTGACGGGATGAGTCAAGACCTCTCGATAAATAACAGAAAAACGAGGAAGAGTTCTAACATGATGGCGCTGACGTTGCGGTCCAAGCGAGGGGACGTGCAGCCCAGAATCTCTCCTGGTGACAAAGGTCGACATTGGGGAACCAGCACATCATAGTCAGGCCTGAGAGCTGCACTCACTCCCTGCAGCATAGAGAAGCAGGGAAACAATAAGAAATGTCTTCTAGCTCACATCAACCTTGAGCCTCCTCACGAGTTTGTACAATGGAAATAAACAAAACCTACAATAGAAAATACTTTTTGCTTTCCTATACAAAAATGCAGAAAAAATTAAATGATAGATTTTTTACAGCTAACCCTATTATGTCAAAATCTTAGACAGCTAAAACAACTTTTGAAGAAAACGTTGTGATCATGTAATTTTTTACAATATAAATTCATTATGTTTGGCCTCCTGTTTACATTTCTTATAAGACTGACATGATATGGGTTATTTATTAGAGTTAATTAAAATACTTTAAACAACTAAAAAACCCAATGTCAACCCGGTCTACATTTGTGATATTAGTCAAAGACCAGCGAGCAAACAATTAGATGTGGTTGGAAGTAGGATGAAATGAACTGTACTGAACAAATTTTAAATGCTTGAGTGGGTAATAATAGTGATCGATCAGTCCCTTCCACCCACAGTTTGACCTCAAGAAGCTTACACAATAAAAAAACATGAGAAACATGGAGGCTTGGATCAACTACAAGGCCAGGCTGCTATATGCAGCAATATATACACTTCAACACTGCTGCATAAGATATGACCCACACAGTTCAGCAGAGTTTAAAAATAACATGACTGTCAGTGTGGGAACAGAGTGGTGTTGGTTCAACATGAGAAATGCAGCAAACATACAGAAAACTGAGAGTGAGAGCCTATATAGAGCTGCTTCTGCTGCTTATGCAGTGAACAAAAGCAAGAATCACACTGCGGCTGGATTCATATGTTTTACTTCAATGCACATTTTAGATCTAAAAGCATCAATAACTCTC